>CM076576.1:105403372-105490522 GCA_034641835.2 Pinus albicaulis | reverse complement strand
TTGAATACAATAAATCCATGTTTTTCTAGTTGCATCATCAATAAAAGTAACATAATAACGAGAGCCACTGAGAGATGATACCTGAGCAGGTCCCCATACATCTGTATGCACAAGCTCCAATTTTTTGCTCTTCTTTTCTTTCCCAACTCTGAGAAATTTGACTCTCTTCTGTTTTCCATAAATGCAATTCTCACAGAAATCCAAATCAAAATTCTTCAAACCTGGCAGCAAATTTCTTGAGTGAAGAATTTTCATCCCCTTCTCACTCATGTGTCCGAGCCTATGATGCCATAATGCTGCATCTGCTCCTTTGGAAGTTAAAGCATTAACAAAGTTAGAAATACCATTGCATAAATACAATGTACCAACCTTTTCGCCTTTTGCTATTACCAGGGCTCCTTTGGTGACCTTTCAAGTTTTATCTGTGAAAGTTGTCACACAACCTTCACTGCCTAACTGCCCTGTTGAAATCATATTTTTCTTCAGATCTGGAACATGCCTTACCTCCTTTAGTATCCATTGGTTTCCATTCTGTTGTTTTACAAGAACTTTACCCATTCCAACAATTTTACGGGGTTTATCATCACCCAAACGAACTTGTCCAAAATCTCCTTGAACATAGTCATGAAAATATTTCTTATCAGGTGTGGCATGGAATGAAGCCCCTGAATCTACAACCCAAGAATCAGTAACATTTTCGAAAGAAATAATCAAAACATCTTGTAACACATCACCTATCATATTTTCTTCATGATTGTTTTCTTGTTGTGTGTCCCCTTCTTTTCCCTTCTGAGATCTACAGTCTTTCTTTAGGTGTCCTTTCTTTCCGCAATTCCAACACACTATCCCCGATCTGGACTTGGATCTGCCTTTCCTTGATTTACTGCGATATCCCAAACTCTTTCCTCTTTCCATTCTTCTTCCCCTAGACTCTGCACTCAAAGCATTACCTGATGTATCACCGGAGCTTTTTCGTCACATTTCCTCACTAAGGATAGCACCAACAACATCATCGAACTTTAAAGTACTAGATCCAGAGACAGAGTTACTAATGGCCATTACTAAACCATTCCAACTCTCTGGCAATGAGCACAAGAATAACAGAGCTCTAACTTCATCATCAAAGTTTACCCCTACAGAACTTAACTGACTGGTAACTATATTAAAATCATTTAAATGGTCTGCAATAGATCCACCTTCCAACATCTTCATATTAAATAGTCGTTTCATAAGAAATACCTTGTTTGAGGCCGAGGGTTTTTCATATAGTTTCACCAACGTCTGCATCAAACCCTCTGTTGTTGTTTCCTTTGAAATATTGAAGGCGACTGATGCCGCAAGACACAACTATACTGTTCCGAGTGCCTTTCTATCGAGAATGTTCCATTCCACGTCTGTCATGGCTGTCGACTTCTTTGTTTTTCCACTTAATGGTAGGTACAGATCTTTCTGATACAGATAATATTCCATCTGCATCTTCCACAACGGGAAGTTTTGGCCGTTAAATTTCTTGACCCTAAACTTACCATCGTCCGCCATTGCTCCCACTCGAACCAGGAACCCTTCTTTCCTATGAGTTTATCAGCCAAATATAACTTCGGCTCTGATACCAGTTGTTAGAAAATTATATATTATGGAGCAATGCAACACATAAAATATGCGGAAAAATACAAGCACACAAAACACATAAAACCAGAGAGACACAGATATACGTGGTTCACCCAGTTTGGGCTATGTCCACCTCGAACAACCAGTCCTTCCTTTCTATTATCCAGCAAAATGAAAAGACAAAACCTACAGCAGATCCGCTGTAATATCCTATGTTCTTTCTAACAGTCTCCCTCTCTGTTTCTCGCTCCGAGAATACACACATAATACACAGCCGCAATACAATACCCTCCTATATACAAGGGGGTTGCCTTCTAGGGAAAAAAACCCTAATCTAAACATAACTTCTACCGTCAGATCATTTTCCTAATGAATGGCCCAGATTGACTAGAAATTACTATACTTTTATAAGGCAATTTTACATCTGTTTTTAGCTTCGGGGGCGCTGCCCCCAAAAACCCCCGCCAGGGGGGGGGCTCCAAAAAGCTAGACCCCCCACGGCAGCGATTAATTACGGGCGGCGTTGACACCCCTTCGAAGGTATAGGGGTCCAATGCTGTGATACAAAGTAAACAAGATAATCAGTCTCCACACCCAAGAAATATGACTTTTGGGCCATTTTTAATGTATTTTTTGGCCAACAAAGGGTAACGGTAGGGGAAAGGAAGGGAAATTGGCCACGCCACGAGGAAGCGTAGGATGTAAAGGGGAATTTGGGAAGATTTGAGGGATTAGAGGAGGGAATTTGGGGTCAAAGGGAAAACAGAGATGAAATGGACCATTCTGCAGGGGTACCCGGGACAGACGTAGACCTTTGGAGCACATCATTTGAAAATCAATGAGACCTTGTAAGGGAATCAGCAGAGGGGAAATTATCAAAAGCAAAGGCACAGGAGACTTGAAGGATTATGTGTCTTCATGGGAGATGCATTCCTTGAAGGCTCAAAAAAAATTTAGCCCCCTACTTTGCCTGTCAAAAATTTACAGGGAGCTAACAATAAATACTCGGACCCGATAGCTATGTTAAGAATATTTTTGTGCAGTGGCCCTTCCAATGACAGAAAATGGCCCTTGGTAGCCTGGGCCAAGCTATGTCTACCAAAATTGTTGGGTGGACTAAGCTTAAGAGATCCAGCAGCCCTTAACGCCACCCTTGGGGCTAAAATCTGGTCGAGATGGATAAAAGGTGGAATTGAGCTCTGGAAGGTAATATGGTCCCAAAAGAATGGACAGGATAAGAAATATGAGGAGCTACTTCAAGAGTCACTCCCTAGTAATGGATCGGTTATTTTGAATCTAGAAAATGCCAACAATGATTTAATTTGGGATCACTTCTTTTTGGAAGTCAACAATGGATGATCAACAAGGTTCTGGTAGGACTCCTGGAAGAAATCCCCTCGGTTATGCCAAGATCAGTCTATGATAGACCTCATGCAAATATTTCAATTGATATCGGCCACTAAGGTGGTGGATTATTGGAAAAATCACCCCGAAAACCATGGTTGGCGGACCTGGAGAAAGACAGATAATTGGCCCCTAGCAATTCCTCAATCGAAGGGTGAGTGCCTATCTAGGTACTTGCAACAGCAGAAAATCCATGTCTCTAATGATCAGGACAACCTTAGATGAGGTCTTTCGACGACATGGTGATTCTCCATCAAGGAAGCCTATCTGCTCTGTCACCCGACCCCGCCCCAACAAAATAATATTGTTTGGAAAAGGATTTGGACAAGAAACCTATGGCCGAAAGTGTCGCAATTCCTGTGGTTGGTTGTGCATAAACGAGTGTTTACATGGGATTGCTTCATCAAGAAAGGTTTCATAGGTCCATCCATGTGCCCACTCTATAGGCAAGAGGAAGAAACTCAACAACATCTCCTTATTTAATTCCCCACCACAAGAGAAGTCTCAACTCAAGCTTACGCCATCTTCGGCCCAACTGATGTACCTATATTTGACACTAGATCCATGTTATAAGAATGGCCAATTCAACAGTTTGTGAGCTCGGTGGTAAGAATATCTTGGTGGTTAGTCCCAGGATTATTGATGTGGAACACTTGGAAAGGAAGGAATCACACTACTTTTGACGACCATCCTCCCTCCTCAACCTCTCTCTTTTGGTCCCAAACCTTAACTAACATTCAAGAAACCATCCTAGTAGAGCCTTGAGACCTAGCTGATTGGGAAGCAAACCCTCAAGAAACTGGAAACCTTACCCTACTGAACCTCTCTTTAGTGATGGTCCACCCCAAAGCTATGAAAGGCGGACCTTCCCCCCTCACTCCCTTGCTATCTTTTCCCCTCCCCCACATGGATGCATTTAATTAAATTTTTATGGAGAATATAAAGGGAATCCCAGCCTGAATGGTTATGGTGGCATCCCACGTGACACTTATGGGATCCAATGGGCTGCCTATGCAGGATCCAGTGGAATCACAACAAAAATTTAGCAAAGTTATCAAGGCTTGAATTTAGACTAACCTTGGCCTTACTTATCAGCTATAAATGGATTCACATTGTATGGGATTCCATTCTCATTCTAGACATGACTCAGAAAATCATAAATGAGTCTAATCCTCAGAAAGTTGTGAAGGGCTAGTGTTTGGAAGCCCAACTTTCTCGTATCCAGAGATCCCTCGGTTTATTTGAATATGTCACCACAAGTCATGTGCTACGCTCAGGGAATAAGGTGTTGAATTTTTGGTAAACAGAGGAACGATTGACCCAGAGTGTGATTTCTGTGGTGCCTAAATGGAGCTCCTCTCTAAAGTGGACCTTGACCCAGGTGAAATTTGAACCCTTCAGTCCCTCTTGGGCGTAGATCTTGAAGTCCCCAATGGGGGTGTCACATCATATGGCCAAGTGGAGGTGGTATGGGTGGGTTAGATAGGTCTGATGCCATGCACCACTAATTAGCATTAAACCAACCTCACACGAAGGCAGTTTTGGCACCTTGGGATAAGTAGAGGCACGAAATTATCAAGCCTTTAATCAAGGAAAATGGTACTCTACAAGTTTGGGCGATGGTGAAAATCTGCGAGGAGGTCTCACCCTGTGTAGAGGCGTTGGCACTCAAGCTAAAACTTAAGCTCTCATCGCAGGAAGTGTGTGGGAAGAAGAGGGAGACGAGGAGCTTGAAATGGTGGCATAGATTCTCGTGGGATCCTAGTAGTCTGGGGTCTGAGGAGCAGAGGATTGCAGAGGTGGTGATAGCGGTTGGGTTGGTGGTGAGGAAGGTGCCCAACTGGGTGTGCCTATTGTAGAACTCCTAGACCACTTAGGGTGTGAGGCTTGTGATGGCAGTGGAGACACCCAAGCAGTAGTGTTGGTGCCGGCTTAGAGGCCACTTTGGCCCAACAACAGTCTGGTGTATTTGTGGGTGGATGTTATGCTATGCTAGTGGAGGAACTGGAGATTGGATACTTAGGATGATTCTAGTGTCTTATGAGTTCGCGGGTGTTGGTGGCAAGATGATAGGAAGTGGTCTGTGCGATTGCATAATGTTTCAGTGGGTTTCACTTTGCACGAGAAATCAGACTCATAGCTGGGAAGCATCAGGGTGTGGGATGGATTATTCATGCCACAACAATGTGGACGTGCACGCAAAGGAGGACTTGGTCATGGTACGGAGGAGCGTAGGCCAAACTGGGACCCGAGCTCAGATTCAGAATCCACCGAGAGTCAACATTCCATGGCTACCATGGTGGTCTCTCCAACCCAATTACCTAGTCAAGTTGATGCTCAAGTCACCCTAGACGCGATTTCAGTTTAATTGCAACAAATCCAACTCAATTTGGACAACATGAGGGAATAAATGTATGAATAAAACAATGATATCATCGCTTACATTAATGATATTCAACATATGTGAAATGAAACCTTAGATGCTCTAAAGAGTCTGCATCGTCATCTACAGTGCTCGCATGACCACCTCTGAGCACTGGAAATATAGATCGAGTACATCAACAACCACGTGCACAACCATGCATGTTTCTTTGCAGGACCACTGAAAACCCCTCCAAATCCTCCTCCATGAAGCTCTGTATTCGCTATTTTTGTTCCTAAAATAACCAGTGGCACCGTTTGCCTTGGCATGCACCCGAGACAAGTATGAATTTTTTGCAACTCGGGTTGCTCAGATGTATCACATCAATGCTATCTTATGATGTAAATTTTGAAATGATAATATAAATTATATTTTGACCAACAAAAAAAAATCTTTATAAGAAAAAACCATCTCTTATGGATGTATTAAACCTTTTAAATACATATAATATTTCAAGGTCAAAGTTGTAATACAAGTCGTCATAATTGAAAATAATAATTTAATGTCATTTTATTATAATTTTTGTTATCATGTCATGTAAAACATCATTAAATCTAATATATATATATATATATATATAGATATTAGAGAGAGAGAGAGAGAGAGAGAGAACTAATACGAAGGATTTATATTAATATCAAAATAGATTACATATACATATTGTAGACAAATAGGTAAGAAAGATAACAAACGACATGGCCACCGAAACATCCATCAATGTAGACATAGGCACCATAAGCCACCTTAGGGCTTTCAAAATCATTGACCCAATAATACATTAACAACATGGACCAAAACGATGCCAGTATATAAAAAATATACCAAGACAAGATCATCATAAGCCAACCCACCAAAAATAATACAAAGACAATGAATTCATTTCCTTCCACACATAACCGTAAGAAAAAGCTACTTTGAGCCTTGAATGTGAGTACCAAATGCGAAATAAAATTACAAAATATAATAGCACAATGAGCCTCTGCAGGTAAAGGTTAAAACCAACAGAGATGAGCACATCCATGAAAGGCTAGTGAGCACCATGTTCAAAGATGCAAGGAAAAAATGCAATTTATTTGGATTCCAAAATATATGAACAAAAACCTTGCAACTGTTGCTAAAATAGTATGTTGCTTTGGAGAAACTAGGATCCGTGACCAAAAACATGAAGACCAATAGCAATATGAACTGTTTGAACAAGAAAAAATTTCGAGTGACCTATTACAAAGTTAGTCAGAAGATATAACTATAAGGTTATGAGAATTATTAGTAGAAGCATCCATGGTACCACTAGGGGGGTTAGATGAATCTCCCGATGTTGAATTAGAGACCACATAACCTTCCACCTTAATCAACCAAGAATTGATATCATCTAGTAAATACCAAAGATTATGGAGAATTCATTTGAAATCCTCCTAGCCAGTGAAATGTTTATAGTTATCCAGTTGTTTATCTCTTAATACCATTCTGAATAGTGTTTCCAATTGATGGTGGACTGATAAAGAGTGAAGAAAATATAAGCTCCTTTTCCTATACCTTCCTGAAATTGAGAGCCATTTAAGGCCTTCATCTTTGATTTCAGAATTAAAATAATAGGTTTTTTCACCAAATTCCTGAGATTCCATATGACACATTTCCTTCTGCAATTCTGGAGGCATGGAATCAAAGTATGAAGCCACCAATTCCCAAGTGAAAATATGTTGGGGCTACAAATGAGCCATGCTAGACCCACCTCTATAGCTGGCTTGTCTTTGGCGAGGGGGCATGGTAGTGTTAAATAATTAACCCCCAGGAAATGAGTCATGCCGAACTCAAAGACACAAGGATTAGGAACATTAATGGAACTAACAACACCAAAAAGGACCAAATTGTCCCCACAACACCTCGAAACTATGTTAAGGCATGAAAACATGTGAAGATAACTGGTAGCTACTATAAGCAACGAAATAGGTGCAACCTTAATAAACCGAATAGGAAAATAATACCAACAATAGATGCTTACAAACCCCAGACTAAACCTGTCCCAGAAACAAAACCCAAAGAAGACATCCAATGGACGAGGTAACCCTATAATGCGGTATGAAAACAAACAAAAGAAAATAGAATTGAAACTAGCAGACACCCAATATCTTAGACAAGTAGATAACTCTAATTTACAAACAGGAAGCTAACTGAATACATACAATTGATGGGTTAGAAAGAATCTAAATTTGAAAAACTCAACATTAATACCATATAAGTAAGCTGCCAAGGTACCAACACCCATAAACCAAGATAGGGAAAGGGAATGAGATACTTGATGAGTCCTAAATTAGGGGAGTCGAATTGGAGAGAATGACCACCAACTCAAAGGTCGGGCCTCGTTCAAAATTGTGAAAGAAGAGTACAAAGAACATTGATTGTAATGAATGGAACCCTGGGGTATACACACCATCAACAACATAATGAAGCCTGTTCAGAAGTATGACCTTTCCACCCTTAGCCAAGAGAAATGTTTCGCAATGCCCCTCCATAAGAAACATAATGTAAATACAAATTGAAGGTATGTCACTCTTAGTTCCTCTTACAGAAAACCACCAACCCCAACACAAAAATAGTTAAAAAACCCTCTCTCTACTATGAGCCAACTTAAGGATTCCCAAACAAAAAATTACAAAACAAGAAGGTCAATGGCATGAGGAGAGGATATTTCATCACCCCAGCCATTCTGCTGAATAATAATCCACCACCCCAACTGTAAGGGCATGCATATATTTAACACCTTAGGACATAGGTGATCAGAGGCTCAGTATTTTAGCTCAAAAATGAAAGTGATCAGAATTAATTGGAAATTGAACAACAGCGACTGGCCCATCGCCAGGAATCCAACACAACTCGTTTCGACGAAAACCGAGTTCATATGAAGAAGTTATAGACTGGTGACCGCCGTTCAGAACATGCAATTTTTTTAAAAAAATTGCAGAAGAGTGATAGGTTCATGACATGGCAGCCCAATCACCATGCATGGAATATTCTTCATTTTATGCTTAGTTTGGGTTTGAGAAGGTGAAATTACCCAGTTTCCTCCAAGGCTGAATTTGGGTTCATCATGAATATTTATGTGTTGGAATTATTTTTATTTATAAAGGTTGGATTAACACACACACACACACACACACACACACACACACATATATATATTTACAATATTTTATATGGTTTAATGATCATATATATATATATATATATATATATATATATATATATATATATATATATGTATATGTATATGTATATGTATATGTATATGTATATGTATATGTATATGTATATGTATATGTATATGTATATGTATATGTATATGTATGTATGTATGTATGTATGTATGTATGTATCTATGTATGTATGTATGTATATTATTTAAATCCAAACCATATATATATTAAATTATGCATATTACAAAGTCCAAATTGTATTTATGGTGGCATATACAATGGTGGGAGTGCATTTTTATTTTAACCTAAGGTTCGGGTTATATTGGAAAATGGTGGCATTGTATTGATATATACCAAAGTTTAAACATTATGATTTGGAGCGCGTATTTTCATTGGTAAAATATATATGAGCAGGAGCGGAGGTTGGAGTTGAACCCATGACCTCCCTCCACACAACCGCGTGCCTTACCAATGGGCCATGGGCAGTACTTGAGATATGATTCCCATTGCAATTAATTTCAATTGCATGCTTTCTCTGACGGAGGAATGGAGCGGGCCAACCCTCCTCCCATGTGACTACGCCATGTGTCCCATTGCTTAGCATTTTAAATAATTGCGCTTAGCGTGCCACTTATCCCCGTAATCCAGGATTAATATTAATTAAAATCTACGCTTAATATGGCAGAGTTTTAGTAAGCGCCACCAAATTCAGCGGGAACCACCAGTTTATCAGGGTTATCTGGAGTCTTCTCTGGATTTGGAGGAGGAATCTAGGGAAAAATTTAATAGCCCATATCTTGAGCAATTTTCAACCAATTTTGGCTCAGGAAGAGTCATTCCTAGCATATTGGCATGCTTTGGCACACATTGGAATAGTTTGTAGAGGTAGAGGAGAAATTATACAGGTGTTTTTGTCACTTTGAATAATTTTGAAGCGTAGGGCCACCAGGAAGGAAGGCCATGCCTAGATTAGCTGAAGGCCAAATTGAGTAAATGAGTCATTTCTGATATATTTCTCCATTCTGAACTCATTGGAGTATGTTTCAGGAGCATTTGATGCATGTAAACATCAATTTTTTCACTATTGAGCTAATATAGAGGCCCAAGCCATGAAAACTAGACCAAGGAGATGTAGCCCAGGAGGAGTGAATTCCTTCATCAAAAATTTGTTTTAATGGATCAATTGTGATGGTTTATTGTTCTTTATGTTGGTGTTGTTCAAAATTTGATTTTCATACTTTATGCTCTTGAATTCATTCATCAAAACTCAGTTAAATTACATTTTTGACACACATAATCAACAAGGAAACCTGTACATCAAGAATTATAAGATCAGTAAATAAATTACAAATCTAAGGTTGAAATTAGCACAACAAAAATAACATTCATACTCAGATCAATATGTTGGCCAAGGTATGCAATATGGCCTTCGTGCTCCACGACATGTCCTATAATGGGCAAGTGGGTTTCAAAATCCCATTCATTAATTAATCCCCTGGAGGTCTACACCCCCATCAAGGATTAATATATTTTAATATTATTATTATTATTATATTTAATAATTTTGGATTATAATATTAACTTTAATATAATATAAATTTTTTTATATTATAATATATATTAATGTATTAGGATGTATATTAGCTCCAAATATATATGGGAGAGAAGAACACAAACCTAGAGTGATAGAGGTGGAGACAAAGAGAGGGTGACATGGGAGAGATGGAGATAAAGTGAGGGAGAGAGAAGAGGAGGAGTGAAGAAAGAGAGAAGGAGAGGAGAGAGAGGAAGATAAGGGTAAGAGAGAGAGAGGGGGAGACACAAATATGGAAGGGGGAGAGAGAGAAGGAGACAAGGAGGGAGATAGTGACAAGTTTGGATGGCAAAGAGAGAGAGAGAGAGAGAGAGAGAGAGATTTGGGGGAGGTGGCAGGGGAGATGGAGGTAGGAGAGAAATGGAGAGTGAGGAAGAATGAGAGAGGGAAATTGAGAGAGAGTGGAGGAGAAAGAGATAGGGAGGGAAGAATAAAGACATAGAGAGAGAAATGTGGAGAGAGAGGGAGTGACAAGGGAGAGATGGAGAGAGAGAGAGTATGTTTGGGGGTGAGATAGAGAGACAAAGAAGGAGAGATAGAGATAAAGGGGAGAGAAAATTAGAGAGGGAGGGAGATAGTGATAGATATGGAGGGAAGAGAGAGAGAGAGAGAGATGAGGGGAAGAGACAAAGGGAGGTGGGAGAGAAAGGGAGAGAGATGAAGGAATATAGAGTGGACTTGAGAGAGAGAGAGAGAGAGAATTGGAGGGGAAGAGAGAGGGAGGTAAGAAGAAAGACAAAGAGAGAAATGTGGAGAGAGAGAGGGGGAGTGACAAGGTAGAGGGAGAGAGAGGGAGAGAAGAGAGTAGGAGTGAAGAGAGGTATAAGGGATATAGAGGAAGAGAGGGGGAAGAGAGAGAGAGAGAGAGAGAGAGAGGGAGATAAGGGGAAGATAGAGAGAGGGAGAGGGAGTGGGAGGGAGATATAGATAGATATGGAGAAACATTGTGTATGTTTGTGGGGTGATATATAGAGACAAATAAGGAGAAACAGAGGGAGCTAGAGATATATATGGAAGGGGGAGAGAGGGAAGAAATAGAGATAGAGAGAGGGAGGGACAGAGACATAGATAAATATGACGAGAGAGAGCATGTGTGTTTAGGGGCGTGAGATAGAGAGACAAAGAAGGAGAGATGGAGGTAGATATCGATATAGATGGAGGGGGGGTGGGAGAAAGGGAAGAATATTTCTTGCACTAGATGCATTGATTTCAGTGTAAATGATGATTTCTAATCCTATTTTATTTCTTGCACTAGATGCATTGATTTTTGTGTAGATGTTGATTTATAATTATATTTTATTTCTTGCACTATATGCATTGATTTCAGTGTAGATGTTGATTTCTAATTCTATTTGATTGCTTGTGTTAGATGCATTGAATTCCATAAGGATGTTAATTTATAATCCTATTTGATTTATTGCATTAGATGCATTGATTTCAGTGTATATTTTTATTCCTAATCCTATTTGATTGCTATAACTGGATGCATTTATTTCAATGTAGGTGTTGATTTCTAATCCTATTTGATTACTTGCATTAGATGCATTGATTTCAATGAAGATGTTGATTTATAGTTTGATGCAAATAGATGTATGATATAGGTGGATATTGGTGGCCACCTACCAATTCCATTTGGACCCCCACAATTGTTTATTTCAGTTTTTCAGTTTCCATAATTGTAGCACAATTTACTATTTTTGGCAGTTTTTTGGGTCGTGAACTTATGGAGCCGTTTTGAGGCCCTAAACGACATTTTTTGGGAATCGACGATTATGTGTTTATTCCGGACTTGACATTTTGTCTTAGTAGTTTTAGTCCTTGAATAGATATTTCTAACGATATATCATGTGCATCAAATGGAGATAGTATGCAAATGTTACGACCTCGAGAAATAGATGTACCAATTTACCCTGACCGAGCACATATTCTAGCATTTCATCTCCTAGGGTTAGGTTTTTGGATGTTTAAGGTTTTCCATTGTTTCTAAATAATATATAGGCCTTCGAGCCTCATTTTAACACAGAGTTCAGAGGCTTGTAGCCATCACATCTCTTCTCAGAGATAAGCTACCAGCACCCTAGCTAGTTTATTTCCATTCTATCTGTAAACAAATTTCAATTCTTTGATATTAATGAAATGAAGTGTTATTTCCAATGTATATTTTTATTTATGGTTATTTGTGTATTCTTTTGCGTTCCTGCATAAATTCAGATCAATGGTATCAGAGCGGTCTACTCTTTCTCTATCCTTCTTTGTATGTCCCCAACGAGGTCGAGGTATAAGGAGTTAGGGCTCGATCTAGTTGAACCTTTGCAAGATCAGCCTCGCAAACCTTGAAAGCCGACCATGGGGGATGAAAAGAAAGATGAGGGAGTAGGAGATCCTATCAAAATATTTTTCAAGGAGGCCCTTGAAAAAAAAAGGAACACGATGATGGATAACTTCGCCGAGATCCTTCAACGACTTCCCATAGGCAGCAAATCTGCATCTAGCATCCACTCTGGAGGCGCAACCCCTTTTAATGTACAATTAAACTTTGAAATTCCCATATTTTATGGCCAAATATATGCAGACACTGTAGATAGATGGTTGAATCTATTAGAAGAATATTTCTCAGTTCATGACTTTTCCGACTAGGAGAAGATTATTTTTTCACTGCTCAAATCCGCCCCCCATGACAAGAGAAAAAGGACGAGGGGGGACCCTCTCTATTCTTGGTCGTACCCACTTGGAATTCTTTCCAAGATGATATCAACGAAAAATATTATCCTGTGGGGAGCTATGAGGACAAGTACATACAATAGACTACACTGTGGCAGCAAAGGGATCAATATGTGCATGAGCTGATGAATATGTTCCATACCCTGCGCACAAAGTTGGGTATCAAAGATTTAGAGAAAACTTTGGTGTTGAAGTACCACAGTTATCTACATAGATACATTAAGGAGGAAATGGAGTTCCTTGACATCTCCTCACTTGGTACAGAAGTATGCTTCCAATATTGAGAAGAAATTAAAAATAAAAGAAGCGAGACTTTGGGTCTGCAAATCAAAATCAAGCGAAAGGTGCCCCCAAACTGGAAAACAAAAGAAAAATCCAAGGCATGGCGATCCAAGACAACCTGCCAAAGCCGCAAGAAAATAAAAACTCAGCAAAGCTGAAGAAGTACACGAGAAAGTGGTGTGAGTTCCATAAGAGCTCCACTCACAACACAAGTGAGTGTCGGGCCAAGCAGTCACTGGTGGCCGAGATCAAGGCTTCTGAATCAGATGCATGCTCTGACAATGAATCAGAACCTGAGAAGGGGAATGAAAAAGGGAAGAATATTATCAATGTTGAGCCCAACGCCACCGTTGCCACCACGAAGATCCAAAAGGAAGAACCAGAAGATCCACAGGAGGAGGAGTGTCTCTTCCACTCCCGGATGTGGGTAAAGGGTTCCCCGCTACAGTTCATTGTCGACAGTGGGAGACAAAAGAACCTCATTTAAGAAGAGTTCATGAAGCAGCTGGGCTTACAAACCATAACACACCCACAGCCATATACCATCAGGTGGCTTCACAACGGACGAGATCTCCACATCAGTCAGCAGTGCCGCCTTCCCTACAGCATCAAGCCCTTCACCGATGAGGTATTATGTGACATTTCTCCTCTTGATGTTTGTGATGTATTATTATGAAAACCATACTTGTGGAAGCGACATGTTGTGTATGAGTCTCGACCTCGCACTGTTATTGTTACTTTGGGAAACAAGTTGTACAGGATACCAGAGGTACCACCGGATGCTGCTATCTCTTTAGTTACTACAAAACAATGTAGTAAGCTCATTTCCAAAACTAGGAAATTTTTTTTCCTGATGATCTGCCCTCGGGGCAAGAAAAATATTATGGCCATGACCTCTAGATAGGGCTCCTTTACACGACAACAACAAATGGACAAGGTTGTGGAGGAGTATCGACACATCTTCACCTCACCCGCAGGGATGCCTCTGCATTGTGAGGTCAAGCACCCCATCGATCTGACCCTAGGTGCGCCACTGCCCAATGGACCAACATATCGGTGCTCTGTTCTGGAGAATGATGAAATAAAGAGGTAGATTCAGGAGCTTCTACAGAAATTTCACACCCGGCCAAGTTCATCGCCTTGTGGGATCCTGATCGTGTTGGTGCAGAAGAAGGATGGGACTTGGAGACTCTGTATTGACTATCGGGCGCTGAACAAGATCACTTTCTGGAATAGGTACCTGATCCCACTGATTGATGACCTTCTGGACCAGCTCAAAGGGGCAAAATATTCCAGCAAGATCAACTTGAAATCCGGGTATCACCAGGTACCAATCGAACCGTTCGATGGTGGAAGACTTCATTCAAAGCCAAGGAGGGAATTTTTGAATGGATGGTCATGCCTTTCAGATTGAAGAATGCTCCTGCAACCTTAATGAGGTTGATGGACGACATCTTGTGGTCATTCAAAAACTCATTCGTAGTAGTATATTTGGATGACATCCTGATCTTCAGCCAGACTTGGGAAGAGCACCTCCACCACATCCGACAGGTCCTCCAAACACTGGGAAAACACAAGTTGTGTGCCAATTTGGAGAAGTGAACTTTTGGAATGACTGAGGTTTGGTATCTAGCATAAATTATTGATGAGATGGGGGTGCATGTGGATCCAACTAAGATCCAAGTCATTCAGGATTGGCTAGCCACAACCACTCTAACAGAGCTTCGCAACTTTCTGGGTCTTGCTAATTTCTACCGGAAGTTCATGTTGGGATTCTCTCATATCACTTGGACCTTGATTCAAGTCACCAAGGGAGGAGTGAAAGAAAAATTCTTTTGGCCTAGTTCTCACATTACTAGACTTGCAACAACCATTTGAGATTGATACAGATGCTTATGACTATGCTATTGGGGTAGTTCTTACTCAACAGGGGCATCCAGTGGCATATCACAGTGAGACATTGTCCGTCACAGTGCGAAAGTATCCAACTTATGACAAAGAGATGTATTCCATTGTGCAGGCTTGCTGAAAATGGAAGCATTACATTTTTGGGAAGGAAACGAACATCCACACAGACCACCGACCCCTGTAGTTCATACAGACACAAGGGAAGTCGCGTGATGATTGCCATCAAAAGTGGTCCACATATCTGCAACAGTTTCATTCGAACATCAAGTACAAGAAGGGTAGCACCAATAATGTTGCAGAATGCCTCAGCCAACCACCGATTGTGGCCAAAACCACCATGCTCAGAACTTGTGAGAACGAGACTTCTGATTGGTCACTTCTCTACAAGAGTGATCCAGAATTCGAACACACATACAAGACACTCTTGGAGGGTAACTCAGTTCCAAATTTTCATCTCCAGGATGCACTGCTATGTCACCTGGGATACCTTTATGTTCCTTCAAGCGAGTGTGCCAAGATTATTTGGGAAGTGCACTACAGTTGTGTCGTTGGGCATTCCGGGGTCGAGAAAATAGTGGCAGTACTGCAGAATTATTTCTATTAGCAAAACCTTCGACATCATGTCGGGAAGTACATCAGATCTTGCACTACCTGTGCCATTTCCAAACCAACCATCAAGAAGTAAGGCATCTATACTCTGCTTCCTACCCCTAGTCTACCTTTGGAATCCATATCCATGGATTACATGTTGGGCCTTCCTTCTACTAAGCATGGCAATGACTATGTTTTCGTGGTTGTCGACAGATTCTCAAAGATGGTCATTATGGTGGCCTGCAAGAAGAATATCACAACCACTGCTAAACTCTTATTTGAACGAGTGCGGGTACACTTTGGGATCCCACAACTATCATCTCATATCGGGACAACAGGTTCCTCAGTACATTTTGGTCCAACCTCTGATCAATGCTGGACACTAAGCTCACCAAGTCCACAAATTTCCATCCCCAAACTGATGGCCACACAGAGGTTGTCAACAAGATGATTGTACACATTTTTCACATGTACAACTCAAAGCATCCACACACATGGGATGAGAGTCTCCCTTATGTACAACATAGCTATAATTGGGCCCTCCACAGCTCAACTGACCACTACCCCTTTTAGGTGCGCTTGGGATTCTAGTCACTATGTCCCATTGACGTAGCCATGCCATTTGCAGCTACTCAGGCTAATTCGGATCATGTCCAGTTTGAAGCTGCCAAGGCGAACAACTTCATTGAGCGCATTCAACACATTTGCCAACAGGTTCATGACATATTGGATAGATCTAACGCTAAGTACAAGCAACGACATGATTAACATCAGGTGCAACATAACTTCTATGTGGGTAACAAAGTGTGGCTACATTTGCAGAAGGAGCACCTCGCTAGACCCCACTGCAAGCTTCGCCTGCTCCGATATGGGCCATACAAAATCACCAAGGCTATAGGGGACAATTCCTTCGAGAAAATTATTCCACCATTCCTTGGTCTGCACCCAGTGTTGAATGTGGACCACCTTCGGCCCTACTTTCCACTTCTACTGGATGCATCTGACATGGAAAAACAACTCACACCAATAGAGTTAAACCCAGATTTCATGGAACAAGCCACAACTAATCGGATTATGGACACACATGTCAAGAACAGTCGCCAGCAGAGGATCCAAATATATCGAGTTGTCAAAGCAGGCCAACTCCTTCACCAGGGAAAGTGGTTCACCAGGGACCAAGGTCAACAGAAGTTTCCTCATATCATGGAGGAACTCAATGCAATGGGGACCATTCCTTCCTAAGGGGGAAGGAATGATCCAGGTGGAGATTGGTGGCCACCCACCTATTCCACTTGGACCCCCACCATTGTTCCTTTTAATTTTTCAGTTTCCTTAATTGTAGCACAATTTACTATTTTTAGTAGTTTTCCAGGTCCTGAACTTCCATAGCCATTTTGAGGCCCTAAACGACGTTTTTTTGGCATCAAACATCTAAAGCTTGTTTTGGTCTTAACATTCGCTATCAATAGTTGTAGTCCTCAGATAGATATTTCTAACAATGTATCATGTGCATCAAACAAAGATAGTATGCCAAAGTTACGACCCCAAGAAATAGATTTACCAATTTACCCCGACAGGGCCCATTTTCTGGTGTTTCATCTCCTAGGGTTAGGTTTTTGGATTTTTATGGTTTTCCATTGTTTCTCAATAATATATAGCCTTCGAGCCTCATTGTAACACAAAGTTCAGAGGCTTGTAGCCATTGTTATCACTCTAATAATTCTTAGGGTTGTTAGTCTTTTGTTTTGAATAATATTAGAGGTAACCACAAACCTACTTTTAAGCTTAGGATCTAACATTCCTTATGCTCAGAGAGGGATCTCTCTTTATGATTTAAATTTGTTGTTTTTAGTTGATTTTAGGCTAGTTATGTAAGAATGATTGGGTTTTTTATTTTGATTTGGTTTGGTGGTGGAATTTCTATTTCAGATGGATAGATGCAGGTATGTTTTCCATTGGGCTAATGGAGTCAATGTATCAAGCAACAGAGCATAATCAAGTTCTAAAGGGAAGTATTCACAAGGCAAGATAGCTAAGCTGATTGAGATCTTTAGGCTGGATGATGAAATGGTTTCAATCTGGATGACAGAGAAATTAAGGATTCTCAGATCCGGATAATGAGGGAAAGATAGAGGCAATCGAAACTAGGGAACAATGAAGAATTCCGTAATATGGATATTAGTAGAAAACATGAAAATGAAATAACAGTTCAAGGCAGAGTGTTTTTAAACAAGTTCTGAAATAATATTCCTATTATACATTTAGTTTTAGAAAGCATGAAAGTATGTGAAAACTTTAGAAAATAACAAAGAAAATTTGAAAGTACTTCACTTAAGTGGCCCAACACATGAATCCTATAATATAATTCCTTTATTGTTCAATCCAGTCTGCTGACTTGAAAATGGTATGATGAACCCTCAGGTTTTAGATCAATACATCTATAGAAATGTTTAGCAATCCACAATCCACACACAATACTTCGATTTGTGAATTATTTATACAAAAAACTAATACAAAATATCCTAAACTGACTTAGGAATTATTCAAGGAATACAAAATATATTCATGCAAGAAGATAGAGACAACCATCTAACTAATGCAAGTTGTCCCTGATTTCATTGATTTTGTTTGTTTGTTGTTTGATATTTTTATTTCAGTCCTTTGATTTTTCTTTTAGGACTTACCCTCTTTACATTTTTTAATATGGGAAAACAATTTTTCAGAAAGCAAAGTATGTACATATTAAAAGACTGATCATAGTCAATTCAAAATTATGAATCCTATTATTATAGGACCCTAACAGTGGCTCCACATGGGGATGGCATTTCCTGGTGAAATGTCAAGAACTTTAAGATCAATGGCCTTTGAACTTTGACTATGGTTGCTTTGAAACTATTTTTTGAGCTCTGATTTATTCATACTTATGATATTATCTCTTTCAAAGCTTAAGGCCTTCTCTTCGGGCTTCAACTTTGCAAGGAAAACATCCAATCCAAATAAACTTTGCAATGTTATGTACAATGAGCAAAGTGAACTAATGGTTAATCAGGATAAAATTAATCCTTCAACATCCTACCATTGACAGGTCGAGCTGGCAGATCTGATCCATCTAATTCCTTAAAAAAGAATGCATTGTTACCTATGTAACCATAAATGATATAAGGACCTTTCCATAGAAAATCAAATTTACCATGTTTACCTTTATCTTCTCTTCCAGAATCCCACTTAAGCACTTTATCACCTATGTAAAAATCATCTTCCTTTGTTTTCTTGTCAAATACATTTTTTATTTTATCTTGGATAACTTGTGATTTCACATAGGCTTCTTCCCTAGTTTCTTATGAGTGTATAGTCTGATTTATACTTCTCTAGATATCATTGGGTTCTACCTGTAGTTCTTGGATCATTTTCATCATTGGAACTCCCAAAGAGGATGGAAAAACAACATCCATTCCATACACTAGTTGATAAGGAGATGTAGAAATGGAATTCTTGGTTGTTAGTCTGTCTGCCCATAAGGCATTCACTAACCTTTTGTTCCAGGTCTTTTTGTTGTCTTTTAACAGTTTCTTAATGATATTAACTAGGATTTTATTTGAGGATTCTGCAAGTCCATTACCTTGAGGGTAATAGGCAGTGGAATGGCCAAGGCTAATGTGGTATTTTTACAGAATTAAATCATTTTCTTAGACTTGAAAGCAGTTGCATTATCAATAATGAGATTTTGAGGGCATCCAAATCTAGACAGTATATTTTTTTCAAGGAATGAGATGATGACAGAATCAGTGGCTTGTCTGGAAGGAATGGCTTCTATCCACTTGGTGAAATAATTAGTGGTTATCAAAATCCATTTATGCTGGGCTGAGGAGGGTGGGTGAATTTCACCAATGAATTCTAAACCCCATTGCTGAAATGGAATTTCTATGGAGATGGGTTTGAGGGGTAAATGTAGTATCTTTTTCTTCCCTTCAAAGATTTAGCATTTATGACAAGAGGTCACATACTTTATAACATCTACAAAAAGAGTGGGCCAGTAAAAGCCCGCCCTCAATATTTAATCAGTAGTTGATTTCCATTAAAGTTGTCCTCCATAGTCACTTGCATGAAACTCTTGCATAAATTTATCAGCTTCATATTTCAGTAAACAGTTTAATAAAATGCCACCATGATCTTTCCAAAACAGAGCATTATCTATGATACAATATTTCATTGCTTTTAACTTTAGGAATCTACCTTTAGTTTTATACAAACCAGGAGGAGCTTGTAAGTTTAGTAAACAAATATGATATATGCATACCAAGGTGAATCTAAGAAAGCTTCACTGATATGTGGAGTCGCCATCTCTTCCTGATCATCTAATTGAGTAATAAAATTTATATCTAAGGCCTAACAGTTCTATTCAGCCATGAGTTTGGCTAAACCTTGGCCTTTAATAAGTTTTGTGGGCTTAATTTCCATGTCATATTCCAAAATAGTAGCAATCCATTTGCCTCCCTTACCATCGGGCCCATTTTGAGTTAGAATGTCCTTAACTACTGAATTTGGGACATATGCAATGATGTGTGAGTATAAAATATACACTCTAAAGTCTTTAATAGCCTTTACTAAAGCAAGTGCTTGTTTTCCCATTATGTTGTTCTTTAGTGTGGCATTTCTTAGGGATTTGTTGAAAAAAAATGGGTTGCTCATAACCCTGATCATTCTTTTGCAGCAAGACTGTTGCAATGGTATGTTCTGAAGCAAAAGAAAAAAATAATAAAATCTTTTTTCAAATCAAGACTTCTTAGGACTGGTGCTCTTGTAAGGGATTGTTTGATTGATTCAAAGGATTGTTTGGCCTCTACTATCCATTTAAGTGATGAATATTTATTTAACATGTTATTTAGTTCTCTAATTAATTCTTATAAATTTGAAATGAATCTTCTAAGTAAATTGATTTTACCTAAGAATGCCTGTAATTCCTTGATATTTATAGGATGACTTATGTTCAAAATTTCCTCTATTCTAGCTGGATCTATCCTAATTCCCTCTTTTGAGATTATGTGTCCTAATAATTTACCTTCTTCAAGTCCAAAGAGAGTCTTTTTGGGTTTCAAAGAAATACCAAATTTTTTTCATTTAATAAACACTTGTCTCAGATGATCTAAATATTCATTGTCTGTTTTTTATAATACTGTTATATCATCTAGATAAATGACAAGAAAATCATGAATTTCTTTGGCAAAAGATATATCCATAGCTCTCTGGAATGTAGCTCCTGCATTCATTAATCCAAAAGGCATTTTCAAATACATGAAAGTACCCCATGGAGTAGTAAATGTTTTCTTTGGTTGGTCTTCTGGTTGAACTAAGATTTGATTATATCCAGAGAATCCATCAAGCAATGAAATCTTGGATGATCCTACCACCCTTTCTAAAATATGGTCTATTTTGGGGAGAGGATAGTTATCTTTTAGGGACACTTTGTTTAAGTTCCATAAATCAACACAAAGTCTGATTTCCCCTGTTTTCTTCCTAGTGGGAACTAGGTTTGAAACCCAATCAAAATATCTGATAGGTGCAATAATCTATGCTTCATACATCCTTTTTACTTATTTTTCAATTAAAGGCAGAAGAACAAGATTGATTCTCCTAAGATTTTGTTTAAATGGTTTCTGATCTTCTTTGATGGGTATTTTGTGTTGAATGATGCTGGTGTCATAAGATTTAAGGTCTTCATAACTCCATGCAAACACATCTTGAAATTCTTTAAACAAAGTTATGTATTTCAGTTTTTCTTCTTGAGGCAATGCTTTGGAAAGTTTGATAAGCTTAGGTTTATGTTCTATTCCCATGTTACATTCTTCTACGTCTAATCTTAATGGTTCCATTTTTTGTTTTCTTGCAACATCATTTGAATAAAAGATATCTTCTAATGGAGCTAATCCCTTAGGTAAAAAGTTATTTTTAAGATTTAAAATATCAGAATCATCATTCGTTATTTGTTCTATTTCCACAGTTTCTAATTTATCTATTTCTACTTGAGTGAATTTAGTGGGTTCAGTTAAATCTAAATTATTTACATATATCTCACTATCTATTGCATCATCTACTATACAATCTGTATCTATGTTACAATTTTGGAATTCTCCCTTAGCATTCATAAAGTTGTAGATTTGAGTATCCTGTGTAAAAATCTGCCAATCTTTCAAGTTGTCTGGTATAGTAGGCATGTGTCTTACCTTTTTTGTGTATTGGTGATTTGGCTAAAAAGAAATATTGCAGATGTTAGAAAAAGTAGTCAAACTGTGTACCTGCATATTCTGTTTCCTAGGAATTACAGCAAAGTCAATTTCAAGCAACTCTTTAATCAGATCTAAAATTATTTCTCTATATTGGATCAGTCTAGGATTATACACAAAATACTCACCTCTGATTTGTTTTATGATTAAGTTGGAGTCTCCCATGATAGAAACTCTTTTGCCTCCTAGATTTCTAACAATTTGCAGTCCTAATATTAAAGTTCCATACTCTGCCATGTTTTTTGTACATTTAAAGTTTAATCTCAAGGAATGACCTTCAAAATGATTGTTTTCCATGTTACGAATCCAAACTCCTGCTCCTGCTCCTAGTCCGTTTACTGAGCCATAAAATTCTAAGTACCACATTGATTCGTGAAAAATATTATCACTGTCAACTTCCTTATGTTTTTGTTTCAATGCTATGTTTTTATCTATGCCAAAATCTGATTACATAAGATAAAAGAATCCATCTCAGAATGTGCAGAGTAAATAGGATAGTTTTGTGGTTGTTCTGCACTACTAACCATGTACTTCATTAAAGTATCTCTGTAAATCTTTTTAGGCTGACCAAATACTAAAATTGTGGCATAAGACATGACTAATTGTAGATATCCATGCATTTTTTCTCCCCATGAGCGAGATAATAGCATTCCATACTTTGGAGGGATATCAGCTACTAAAATATCCATGCCTATATTTTTTCTTGGGTATTGGACTAAAGTGACACATAAATCTTTTATTAGGCCAAGACATTTCACTTTACTAGAATCAAAAGAAAAAAGATCTTTATATGGTCTAGTGATATCTAGATTCAAAGTATCCATAATAGATTTTGCCATTAAATTGTGAGATGCTCATGAATATAGCATAGCATTGTGTAAGATTTGATCATGAATACTCACGCTAATGTAGAAAGGAGGAACACCACCTTATTGATGTTTTCCATTTACCTCAGGGAAAAATAGTAGTTCTGGATGATAATCATTTAGATTAACAGAGTCTTCTCCTTCACTTATGTTCAATGTTTTAGTGATATGTGATTTGTGTAAATCATGTTTTACCAATTCTGTTAAAGGAATTGGTATTTTCAATTTGGCAATTTCAGTTTGGATGTTAAATGGTGCTTGTGTTTTTCCTAACTGAATGATTTCTTCTTTACTAACTGCAATTTGAGTGTTTTTCTCTTCGTTATCTACAGTTGGTTTTTCTATTTGTGTTTCTACTATTTTTATTTTTTCAATCTTCTTTTGTGGGAAATTTTGAGTAACAGTGGTAGTTTTGGCAGCTTTTGAAGTTTCAACAGTTGTTTTGGCAGCATTTGTTTTAGGATCAATTGATTTTTGATCAATATCAAATGTTGTTTTAGCAGAAGCTGTTGTTTTAGCAGCAGCAGATTTTGGAGGATCATCTCATGTTTGAACAACAATATCTGTAATGTCTACAATTTTAGGACTAGGTGCAATTTTTGGACTAGACATTATCTGATTAGCACTGAAATTTTTCTGAGTTGAACTAGAGTTTTGCTGGGTTTCTCTAGGGATAATTTGTAGTACTTTGGTTGTACGAGCTTCTACTATTTTCTTAGTCTGAGTTTGGGAAGTTTTCTTAGTAGGGGCTTCTACATTTTTCTTAATCCTAAGGTTATATTGCTTGTGAACTTCATTAATGGAAAATTCATAACCTTGCTTATAATCAAAAGACTCTCCAAATTCTAACTGTAACTGTTGAAGCATGTATAATTCCTGTTATTCTTGTGTAATAAAAATAATATTATCATCATTTATTCCCATTAAGTTAACCTGAGTGTCTTCACCTTCTTCATTTTGGTGAGAACTTTCAGCATAGTTCTCTTGGAAAGATGGTCTTATTTGCTGATTAGGTGCTCATTCTCTAGATTTACTAGTGTTGGAGTTCTTTCTAAAGTTTGGATTTCTTATTTGAGGACCTTGTTGTTGATTATCCCACTGTGGTTTCCTTTCCATATTTTCTAATCTATCCATCATTTTTTCCATAGCTTTTGCTAAACTGTCTATTTTACTATCTGATGTAGATGGTTCATCCTTTATTGTTACTTTTCTTTCATTTCTCATTCTGGCTCTCTTAGCTAACAAATTGGCTTCTACACTCACTGCATTGATTTGCATTTTTTCTAGTGTTTCTGGGTTTCTTTATCTCAATTGGTATGACATATCCATATCAAAACCATCAGGGAATTTGATTAAAGCTAGATCTAGTGGGGGTTTGATGTTTGCTGGAATAGCATTATAGATGTTGTTGAATCTAGTACAATAGTCCTAAACTAATTCATTGGGATATCTTCTAATGTGTTCATATTCGAGCACAATTTGTAAAGGATTCTTCTTTTTCTCCCATCTATTGATAAAAAATCTATGGAAAGCTTCTAAATCAGCTATATGATTGGCAGGTAAAGCTTTAAACCATTTCTTTACATCTCCAGCTAAATTTTGGGCAAACAGTCTCATTTGAACATCAGCTTCATCAATTTCATGCAATTCAAAGTAATTAGTCATTTTGTTAACATGTTGTTGTGCAATGTATTGACCAATTCCATCAAATTGGAGGATTTTACTTTGGTAATCTTGGGGCATGGCATGTAATTGGGCTAGTAAGACCAATGGGGCATATCTAGCAGCCATGGCTAAGGTTCTAGCTTGGCTAGGAGGTAAATGTGTGGTTCTTAGTGATTAGGTTGACGTACTTGAAGATGAGCTTGGGATACTAGAAGATGTACTTGGAAATGATGTTGAAGTACTTGAAAATGTAGCAGTAGTGCTAGAAGATGAAATTGAAGTCTTTGGAGATGGAAATAAAACTCTAGGTTGAAGGGGAAGCTTTAGGATGAATGATTCAGAGGAATGAAGTGAAGTGGATATAATAGATGAGGTGGTACTAAATAAAGATGAATTTACAGATTCCGAATGAATGGCAGAAGGCTTAGGGGTATAAGCAGATAAAGCAATCAATTCAACTGAATGTTGAAAATAGGATTCATCAATTTCCTTAATCAAAGTTGCAGCGAAAGCATCAAGCTTATCAAAAGGTTCTAGAGCTTGTTGATCTGAATTAAGTGAAACAGTTTCCTTCTTAGATTCAATAAATGAAATGAAATTGGGATCTATTACACTATCATAAATTGAACTTTCTGATTTAGTTCTAAAGAAAAATGTTCAAAAGGAAAATCAAATTCAATATCTTGCATACTTGATAATTCTTTGGGGAGGGAATTATCTTTGATTAATTGACTTGTACTTCCTAAACTTTCTATTTTTTTTGTTTTTCTTTAAAATTCTGTCAAGATCATCTACTATTACAACAGGTTCTGGATCAGGATGAGACTTGGTATAGTAGGTTCTTCTAGAAGCTAAAATTTTAGTTTTTAATGAAAAATTTCGTAACAACCCTTAAAAAAACCTCAAGGTGAAAATTTGAATAAAAATGTTTCCTTTAAGGTTTATTTTAAACACTAAGGATTGATTTCCTCAGTATGGTCACCAGTATGTTATCACTCCAATAATTCTTACAGTTGTTAGTATTTTGTTTTAAATAATATTAGAGGTAACCACAAACCTACTTTTAAGCTTAGGATCTAGCCTTCCTAATGCTCAGAGAGAGCTCTCTCTTTATGATTTAACTTTGTTGTTTTTAGTTGATTTTAGGCTAGTTATGTAAGATTGATTGGGTTTTTTTATTTTGATTTGGTTTGGTGGTGGAATTTCTAATTCAAATGGATAGAAGAAGGTATGTTTTCCATTGGTCTAATAGAGTCAATGTATCAAGGAACATAGCAGAATCAAGTTCTAAAGGGAAGTATTCACAGGGAAAGATAACTGAGTTGATTCAGATCTTTAGGTTGTATGATTAAATGGTTTCAATCAAGATGAGAGAGAAATTAAGTATTATCGGATCCGGATAATGAGGGAAATAATAGAGGTCAATCGAAACAATGAAGAATTCCATAATTTGGATGTCAGTAGAAAACATGAAAATTAAATAACAGTTCAAGACAGAGTGTTTTTAAACAAATTCTGAAATAATATTCCTGTTATACATTTAGATTTAGAAACATGCAAGTATGCGAAAAATTCAGAAAGTAACAAATAAAAATTGAAAGTACTTCACTTAAGTGGCCCAACACATGAATCCTATAATATAATGCCTTTATTATTCAATCCAGTCTGCTGACCTGAAAATGGTACAATGAACCCTCAGGTTTTAGATCAATACATCCATAGAAATGTTTAGCAATCCACAATCGACACACAATACTTCGATTTGTGAAGTATTTATACAAAAAACTAATACAAAATATCCTAAACTGAATTAATAATGATTCAAGGAATACAAAATATCTCAAGAAGATAGAGACATCTATCTAACTAATGCAAGTTGTCCCTGCTTTTATTGATTTTGTTTGTTTGTTGTTTGATCTTTTTCTTTTAGTCCTTTGATTTTTTTTTTAGGACTTACCCTCTTTACATTTTTTAATATGGGAATTTTTTTTTGCAGAAAGCAAAGTATGTACATATTACAAGACCGATCATAGTCAATTCAAAATTATGAATCCTATTATTATAGGACCCTAACAGTGGCTCCACATGGGGATGGCATTTCCTGGTGAAATGTCAAGAACTTTAAGATCAATAGCCTTTGAACTTTGACTGTGGTTTCCTTGAAACTGTTTTCTAAGCTTTGATTTATTCATACTTATGATATTATCTCTTTCAAAGCTTAGGGCCTTCTCTTCGGGCTTGAACTTTGCAAGGAAAACATCCAATCCAATATAAAATTTGCAATGTTATGTACAATGAGCAAAGTAAACAAACTGAACGAATGGTTAATCAGGAGAAAAGTAATGCTTCAACATCCTACCATTGATAGGTCCATCTGGCAGATCTGATCCATCTAATTCCTTAAAAAAGAATGCATTGTTACCTCTGTAACCATAAATTATATAAGGAACTTTCCATAGAAAATAAAATTTACAATGTTTACCTTTATCTTCTCTTCTAGAATCCCACTTAAGCACTTTATCACTTATGTAAAAATCATCTTCCTTTGTAAAAATAATAATTCAACCATAAATAAAATACTTGAAATTTCATCTTAAATAAAAATGTTCACTTAATTAAAATGTAAATTGAATAAAACTTATTTCATCATGAGGAATTGATTTTAATACTTGGATAACTAAGTAAATTTAGGAAGGTTGATAACATTAAAATAAATTATAGAAATATATATATATATCTATATATATATATTGACCCATATTAAATTCCAAAACGATTAACTTTTACCATGTTATGACAGCCCTTGTAGATAATCTAAAAAGAAATAGCATTGAATAAAACTTATTTCAATCCTATTTGTATTTTAATTGAACCTTAAGATAAGAAATTGATTGAAATACTTAAAAAGGTTGACCATGCGGGTGGGTCACAAAATTTTCCAAATATATATTTTTTATTATAATATGGATGACTTTAAAATTTAAATAATTTAATTTTAAAATTGACTTGTAATAGCATACATGTTGATTGTATTAAAATACACTTTCTACAAGTCAATATCAAACATATTTGCAATTCTTTCCATTCCCAATATCAAAGGGATACATGATATATTTTAGTTCATTTTAAGTATCAAAGTGACTTACATCATAGTAAGATTGTACTTATATCATGTTATGACTAAGCTCTTGTAGTTGACCTCAAAATAAATAAAATTGAATAAAACTTATATATTGTTTACAAGACATTTTAAAATTGAATAAAATTTATTTCAATTCTATTTGTGTTTTTTAATTGAACTTTGAGATAAGGAATAAATTGAGATATACTTAAAAGAGTCGGCCATGCAATGACATATGGTTGGGTTATACAATTTTCCATATATAATTTTTTAAAATTATAATATAGATGACTTTAGAATTCATGCAATGGTATATGGTTTGGTCATAAAATTTTCCACATACATGTTTTTTTAAATTATAATATAGATGACTTTAGAATTCAAATAATTTATTTTTAAAATCATTGGGCAGAGAGAGGCCCTCTATAACCCAGTATAGGACAAATGTGTAGGTGTAATGTAAGAAAGTTGATCGAGCTGACTACGAGAGAGATGTTGTAAAAATAATAAAATTCAACTTGTTATATATATATATATATATATATATATATATATATATATATAACAGAAATGGTTATAATTTATTAATAGGTTGAAAATGGTTGGGTCGGGGCCAAATCAACCATCATTACGAAGCTTCAAGTCAGATTTCCATGACAAGAGAAACTTCACTACAAAATTCAGGGAATAGATATTTGAGAAGGGGTTTCATCATTTTTGCTAAAAGCTCCTTGCGACAAAAGAAAACCTTTGTTTGCATTGGTGTTTGCTTCCTTATTCAAACCTCGGAGAATGTGGAAAAATTGGTATGAGGAGAAGTCTAGCAACATGAAATTCATCCTTAGAAGGATCTTATTTAGCACTGGATTGTTGAACTGGACCTCCAAATTTTAACGTCTTTATCAAAATTTCTGAGTCGCTGAAAGCTTGGAATTCTCTAATACCTTTCTCACGAGCAATTTAGCATGATTTTAGTAGACCAAGGATTTCTGCCTTATTTTTAGTTCTCTGCCCAAGGCCCCAGCTAAATTTTTCTCTTCTTAGACTATCCAAGGAGTAGAGCACTCCACCTACACCCGCAGTCATGAGATTTCCTTTGGAGGCACCGTCAAATAAAATCGTTGCTTTACCCTGCTTCCTCCACCACACTTGAAAGGTTCTTTCTGAGTCCCGTAAACCCCATCCTGGATTGGTGAAGGGGCAGGATAAGATTTGTTTTTTATCCCAATAAACAAAGGTTCCCATCCAATTATTTTCTTCAGGAGAGAGCTTTCGGATATATGAGAATGTTGTGTCATTGTTTCAAGAAGGAGAGCTTTGGCTTTGGTTGTAGCCGTCGAGGGAGACCAAGAAGTGCTATTGAAAATATGCTCATTTCTTGCAAGCCAAATTTTCCAACAGGTGTATTTGGGGATGGTATGCCAAACACAGAACCAAAGAGACTTGTTGGAAATTGCATGAGGATAGTGCACCTTCCAAGTGGAAAATAAATCAACCACAGAGATCTGGTTTGGGATTGTAACATTGATACCATGAAGGATAAAATTCCACACATCTTTGGCGATGGTGCAGTACACGAATAGATGATCCATAGTTTCGAGAGAATTTCTACAAAGCGCGCATCTGTGAGGATCAACAATGCTTCTTTTTATCATATTTTTCCCTTGTCAATATTTTCTTGTGCATTAGAACCCATAAGCAGAAATTAATTTTGGGGATACCAAAGGAGTCCCAAACCTGCTTCCAAAAGGTCTCAGGCTGATTCGTCTCGTGCTGAGATTGGAGATACATAAATCCTTGTGCAATAGTGTAAGTACCAGTGTTTCCCCAACCCCAAGAATCTGAAGCCTACTTGTGAACAGGAGCTGAGTCAGTTAACTCCACTCTGAGAATGTTCTGTTGGGATTGCAAAAGCTCAAGGACTCTGGGAAAGGCCCAAGATTACCAATTTCATGTCTCGTCCCAAATAGAAATGTCTTCAAGTATGAGAACTCCATGCTGAGAAAGCCACTCACGGATCTCTTTTAGATCTTCAGAATTGGCAAGAGGTGGATGTCCCATTATACTATCTTTCCACAACAAAATTTTCCTTCCATTACCAGGAATACGATAGAGGTGGTTATAGAAAAAATCATTTCCTTGCTGAAAAATATTCCAAATCAACGAACCTTTCAGAGTGTTATCGGCCTGCAAATTTATCAAAGGGATACCTTTGGCATACTTCTTTCTTAAAATTTGACTGACCGGGTGTTCCGGATTCACATAAAGCTTCCACATAATTTTGCAGCCCAAGGAGATGTTTGCGCGAATGGGATCGCTGATCCGCAGTCCACCTTCCGAAATTGGGTGTTTGACCATTTCCCAATTAACTAAATGGAAATTCTTCTAATTACCTTTCCCACCACGCCAAAGAAAGTCGTGGATTAACTTCGAAACCTTCTCGGTGATAGAATTTGGGGCCAACAGAAAGGAAGCGTCATAAATAGGCTACGCAGAGAGCACCAATTTAATGAGGACTAATTTTCTGTCGTTGGTGATTCAATGGCCTCCCCAAGAGGCAATTTTCGACTTGATTTTATAGATAACATCAACCCACAGTGAACACTTGTTTACTCCAAGAGTTAAAGGAAGTTCGAGAAGTTTAATTTGGTCCCAAGAGGCATAACCAAAGAAGCCCAATTGTTGCACAATTCTATGGATGGCTTGTTGCTCAACATTCCACCCATACACCGCACTCTTCCTGTCATTGGTGAGCACACCAAAGACGTTGCAGAAGATATGGAGGATTAATTTGTATACAATTGAGATCCTTATGGAGGCTCTGCTTAACAGGATAGAATCGTTAGCGAATAAGGCATGGTTGATAGGATCCAATCCTTTCATCAGTCTTGTGCCTGAGACTGTCCTTGCGAGCTTTTCAGCTGTCAAATTTATATTAAGAGAGTCTTCCATCAAAATTTATAGGAAAAGGGAAAGAGGGAAACCTTGCCTTAATCCCCTTGATGCTTGAAAATAATTGGTAGGTATTCCATTGACAAGTGGAGCTATCCATTGCTTATCAGTGCAGGCTTTGATCATATTGAAAAAATCAAGAGAGAAGCCAAAGGAAAGAAGGGCTTTCTAGAGGAAGGATTGATTGACCTTGTCAAAGGCATTAACCATGTCAAGTTTAATCAACATCCCTTGCTCCTTCCATTGATGGCTGAAATGCATTGCTTCTTGCACCTGAATAACATTGTGCAGGATGTGTCTGCCTTTGACAAACCCTCCTTGAGAGGGGTAGATGATGTTCCCAAGCAACGACATAATTATGTTAGCGAGAAGCTTGGCGAGGATTTTGTATGAAGCATTGCAAAGGGAGATGGGCTTGAATCATTCAAAGGATCCATGATTCACCTCTTTAGGGATTAATGCTAAGAAGGTAGAGTTAGTGCCGCCCCCCACCATAGATTTTTCCAGGAAGCCTATAATCATTCTTAGCAGGTCAACTTTGATTATATCCCAACATATTCTGTAGAAGTGAATTGAAAATCCTTCGGGCCCAGGCGCCTTCTCGGGTTTGATTGACAAAATGAATTTGCAAATTTCTTCATTAGTGAAAGGCTTCATGAGGACAAAATTGTTTTCTCTGCTAACAAGAGAGGGAATGTGAGAGAGGAATTTGATTGTGTCCTCTTCACTACCATCACTCTCTTTTCTATAGAGGTTCTGGAATTGAGAATCTTCAACTGCTTTGATTTGGTCAAAGCCTTTGCAGACCAACCCTTCAGAAGAGATGATTTCCGAGATGTGATTATGGGAGAGGCAAGCTTTGTATTGGTGGTGGAAGAAAGAAGTGTTCTGATCTCCATCTTTGAGCCACAAGCTGCGAGACTTGATTCTCTAATATTCTTCTTCATTGCGGAAGGAGCGATAGGAATTACTTTGGGCGATCTGTTCCTTTTCAATCTCTGAAGAGGTGATGTCTTTTCTTTCCATATCCATTTATAGGACATCCAACAGCTGGAAAACTTATTTTCTCTAACTAGTAGGGGTTTTAGTGGGAATTTTTATCCACTCTTTCAAAGCATGCTTAGTGACCTTGAGTTTCTGTTCCCACAAAAAACTTGGGAATCCTATGATAGGTTTGGACCAAGCCAAATGAACAGTATCAAAGAACCATTATCTATCAATCCAAAGAGGGCTGAACTGGAATGGGATTGGGCCCATGTTTTCTTCCTCTTCCAAGAGGAGAAGGATAGGCTTGTGATCAGGGGTCAGCTTAGGTAGGATTTTGGAGGAGATGAGCCTCTGTTCCAGTAGAAGTGAACTCTGAACAAGAAACCTGTCCAAATGAGCAGAAATGTGATCTTCCCCTACTTTATTATTAGACCAAGTGAAGAGGCCTCTTGGGGGTTTGAAATCTAGGAGGTCCCATTAATGAACAAGGTCTTCCACCAGGGGAAGCATTTGGTCCCTGCTGCAGATGCCTCCTCTCTTTTCTTTCGAATCCAAAACAATGTTTAAGTTTGTAGTTAATATGATGTTCTTGGGAGAGTGGAGGTCTAAAAATTCAGAAAGATATTGCCAACAATCTCTCTTTTCAACATAGAGCATAGGGACATAAACATTAAAAAGAGAAAATTTTAACTTATTTTTGGAATGCCTTAGCTCGGTAAAAATTCAGTGTCGGGTCTCAAAGGAGATTTCCAGTTGAAATTGATTCTCCGACCATAGAGTTGCAATTCCACCTAAGGAAATTCTTTCACTTACAACCTTTCCTGTGTTTTTCTTCCATTTCGATTTGCTGATGTCGAGAAGGGTGTGCCCTTCAATTTTAGTCTCTTGGAGCATGAGGATTTCAGGAGGGTCCATTTTCAGAAGATCTTTGATGGCTTCAGATTTCATTAGATTCTCCAAGCCTCTGCAATTCTAAGAGACTAATCACATTATTTACTGGTGGTGGGGTTGGTAACACCTCCCTTAGGAGGCCTTGTTTTGGTGTTTCTTCCAATGGATAGTTTAATGGTGGCTTGGCTTCCTTGTGTTTTTTTCCTTTATGCCTCTTCTTCCTTGGATTATTTATGAGATCTCCCAAATCTTTTCGAAGGAATATCAAAGGTCTCATCCTCCGAGGAACAAGAGTTTTATACTGCCCTCTTTTTTATTATTTTAACATATGATGGAGAGGAGGAATATCTAGGGATGATCTAGATAGAACTTCTTCTGCTATACCTTTTTCCAAAGAGGGGGGAGTGTTCTTCTATTTAGTGACTTCCAATGTTGATTCTGGAGGGTCTGTCGGAGTGTTGAGCACTTCAATAGGATTTTTTTGAATTTCTATCAAAGGAGGAATGAAGCTCCCTTCCCTAAGAAATTGTCATGTTGTTGGTGTGTTGGTCCCTTTTGTGGCCCCTTTTCCTTTAGCTCTGTTATCTTGTTTTGTCGAAGTTGCTTTCTGAACCAGGGTTCATTGATCTCCTTTCGATTTCTCGATGTCTTCTTCCACCTAATTTTTTTAATTCCTTGAGAAATGGCCATAGCCATGGAAATGCCTTCATTTAAACTGGATATGTTCATAGTCCAGCTCCTAGATATGGGTCCAATAAACAACTGTTAATTTAATAGCTTCCGGCAGCCCGACTTCCAAATCTACCTCAACACATATACATGCGTAGGAGTATTGGTCTTTCCTCACTGCTTGGTTGATGTACTTTCTGAGGGTATTTCCAATGGTTTGAAGATACTTCTGGTTCCAGCAATGAGTGACAGATGAGGGAGGCACACCCACACTAGGATAGCTGAAGGCACATCTTGAGTCGAGTCAAATTTGGGAGTCCATTTGTTTAAATATAGTCTCTGAGGAACCATGAAATACGGTCTGTTTTTGAAAATGAGGCTTATGTATTCCACGTTATAAAAAACAAATACAAAGAATCATTTACCTACAAAGGGACTTATGATGCATTCCGATACTAATGGAGTCCAGTTTCTTTGCACCAAATCTTCCACAGCTTTGGGAGAGGGCCAAACACCAGTAAACTACCCAATAAGCCCCCTTTCAGCAAGATTCAAGGCAGACTGACATGTTTCTTCGATTGGGAGGGAAACCGACGGAATCTTGTCCAAATTATTCATGAATTTTTGTTGTGAATATGTCAAGGGATGTTTGAAGCTGGTCGCAACCATATTCTTGAAGGCCACAACGTTTGGAGGAGGAGGAATGGGAGCCTTGGGTCCCCCTCCTATAGCCATGGCGGCTGGAAAAAATGCAGTTAGGTATTAGGAGTCTCACCAGGGAAAATGCACGCGCTACTTGTTATATTATAATTTTGTTTAGGAATAGTTGTTTAGATAAAAATAAAATAATAATATACATATCTCATTAAAATATATAACTTAAGGTCCATTTTACCTTATAAATTAAAATAATTATTTTGTAACCATATTTAAATTTAGTTAATAAGCACATGAAAACTTTAATACTTACAATTATCTTCCCATATGAAAACATTTTTAACCATGGATATTCACATGAACTTTACCATAGATATTGTTAGTTGTAAATAGAATTTATTACAATACAATGGCTCATCAATACCACATGCCCAAAAACCATGTCTCATTTCACAATCAAAATATTTTATTAGAATTTAAGTTATAATATACTTTTAATTAAATCTAAAAGAAAAAAAATTATAATTACTTTTCAGATATATCTAACCCGCTACCACATTAAGATATACAATATATAAATAGTAGCTATAAATTAGGATCCATTTTACCATATAAATTTAAATAATAATTTTGTAACCACATTTAAATTTCATTAATAAGCACATAAAAACTTAATACTTACAATATAAAATACTTTTAACCATGGATATTCACCCCCACTTTACCATGGATATTATTAACCGTGTTACAATACCATGGGTCAATACCATGGCTCATCAATACCACAAGCAAAAAAACCATCTCTCATTTCACGATCAAAATATGTTATGAATATATAATTTTTTTAATTTAATTTTATGACATTTTTGGGTGGACTTGGTCAAATTATATTAATTTTTTTTTTTTATTAATTATAATTATTAATAATTAATAATCAAATTAGCCTAGATCCATTTTAACTCCTGATCTATCAAGCTTCTAGAGAGATCAAAGCTCTAGAGGTAAAAACCTTTCCTCAAGTTTTTCACTCAAAAAAGAGGTTTGCACCTCTAGATATTTGATCCCTCTTGGCATTTATAGATCCGAAGTTAAGATGGATCTAGCTTGGTTATAATAACATACATGTTTCCGAAGTTAAGATGGATCTAGGTTGGTTGTAATAACATACATGTTGATTGCAGTGAAAGACACTTTATGCAAGCCAATATGAAGCATAAATGTAATTATTTCCATGCTCAATATTAAACTAATACAATATATATTTTAGTTCATTTTAAGTATCAAAGTGACAATATTTTAGTTCATTTTAAGTATCAAAGTGACTTGCATCGTAGTAATATTTTACTTATACCATGTTATGACCAAACTCTTGTAGATGACCTCAAAAGAAATAAAATTGAATTTAAAACTCATTTCAATCCTATTTGTGTTTTTAATTCAACCATGATATATTTTAGTTCATTTTAAGAATCAATGTGATTTGCATCATAGCTTAATATTGTACTAATTTTCATAGTCTATGAAACTAGAAATCAAAATTGTTATATTTTTTTAATAAAAGTTATATTATATAGATTTTTTTTTAACTAGCGAAATAATTAACTGATCCATAAACTTCAACAATTAATGAATATCCATATGTTAGCCATCTATAAATTTTCCATATACTATGATGGCTAAAACAGGTATGTTACTCTTCAAGAAATAAATTTGGAGCAAATCTGTGAATTCTTGAAGCCTTGCTATGTCTATTTGTCCAAAGGATCCATCTCACTGATGTCTTCACAAAAGCCCTGATGTTATCATGAAGAAAATTGTTTTGAACCCCTCTTCCACCCTCTTTCATTCATATTTTCCTATTTAAAAATCCCTCCACTTCCTTCAAAATCCTTTAAAACCATTTGAGTCCCTTTTATTTGGTTTTAAGCCCTTCTTTATATCTATTGGAACCTTTAAAAACCTTCAAAAATCCCCATTTCGTCCTTAAAATCTAAATTTTTCATAAGCAGACCTTTAAGGCCCTGCGAGTTTAATTTCTCAGCTCCTTTCCCCATGCAACCGGGACCCACGACCGTCAGCCTCAGTCTTTAGCCCTTTGCGCGCTATCGGACTTCGCTCCACCCCTATTCCTTCCGTTTCTTTATGTTTCCCTGCCGATGGGATCTGAGCTGTTGATCTCGTAGAGCTAACGGTTATCACTCCATCGCACTGCCAGTGTTCCTCCTCGATCATCAGTTACCAAAGCCTCCTCGTCGATGTATTTTGGACCATTGATCTGGCTCCCCCAGATCTAACGGTCGGCGCAGTTTTGCCGTTTCGCTGTCCCTATTCCCCATTCATTCATTTCTGTGACACACTGATTTCATCTGGACTGTCGATCCTCCTGATCGGAAAGTCATCGTGCCATCGCGTTATCTCTTTCCTCCCATACAAGCCCCTTCTTCCTGCCACTCTCCAAAATCATCCAAGTCGTCGATGTTAGTATGAATCTTTCTTCGTAAAGATCACTTTAGCTACACATAACAAATAGCCCTAACATCAATTATGGCTGCAAAATATCTTTAAGTCTGCTGCACAAATTCAGATCTAAGCACAAAATACTTTAAGAAGATAAAATATAATATAGCACCATGCATCCAATAGACAAGACAAGAACAAAGTGTTTAAAAGAATGATTTGCATTATATTAAATAATGGGGCACCTGAGAGGAAAACAAGAAAGGTGTTTTTTGGTTCTCCTCAATGGGATGGGTTCTTGAAATTCCTCAGCGTTTCAGATCTAAAATTCCTCTCTCTTACTGTGGTAGAAAAACCCTGACAAACATAGAACTCAATGGGAGCTCACAAAGCAAAAATGGAAAATGGTGAGCAAGAGTAGATCTAGTGTGATCTAATGCAATGAAGGTGAATAATGAATGGGGAAAACCCTCCTATTTATAACAAAATATTGGGGCGGCCTAGAACTCGGTGCGTGAATAAAATATTATTAATCGAATTCTAGAAGCACCCTTTAGGAATATTTTACTATATTTGTTGGAGGGAAAAGGATTCTTGACTTGGGTCAATTCCTTTATTTATAAATAATAAATAAATAAATGATTTATTTATCATTTTAGGGAAATGATGGGAATATAATTAAATGAATAATGATTTATTTAATTATTTACAAATGATTTAGTCAAATTTAACTAGGAATATTATTAAATAATGATTTGAATAACTTATTCCTAGGAAATAATTAAATAAATAATGATTTATTTAATAAATTTCCTTGTTTTGGGTTAAATATGACTAGGAAATATGGACAAATGTTATTTTATATGGTGAAAGCAATTTTACTTAGGGTAAAATTGGTCTTACATGGTGTACTTGGGTTCATCTAATGATAATGAGTTAGATGACCAAAAAAATGGTGTAACAGATTGCCCCCCAATGTACGAGTGTTAGGAGAAAATCATATGACCGAAGTACGTTGTAAGAACTCAATCACTAGGTATCAAAAGGGAAGTGGGAGAGAGGAATGTAAGGTAGTCTAATGTGCTAGAGGACTAGACCCTAAGGAGACGAGACTTACAGGTGCAACAAGTCTCTAGGTGATGAAGTGGTACCAGTGTTAAAGGCAGCGGGGGAGGCATACCTATGCCCGCCGAGACAATAGTACAAAGAATAAAGCGCCCAAAAAACCACGGAACGCAATAGTGAAGCATATGTTGGCCTAAACATGAGCCAGATAAACAAAATGATGAATCCCACATACATGCGATGCTTGGAATAATCTTCAGGACTTATACAAGGAGATTTTAGTACATGAGATACAAATACACCCAATTTCCCCCTACACACAGGTAAGGGCTCGCAACATTGGACTGGTACATGCAAATCAAAGAGGCGCTGCAAGCGGTTGAGGCCGATATCATCAAATGAGAGGAGCTGCATCAAGGGCGGAAATGAAGAAGTCATTCGGGCATGTGGGGGGCTACCTGCAGGGCCACCCCCTCATGAGGGTTGAGACATCTCACACATGCCCGGGAATCACCAATAGCTGTTGCTACGTCACTGGACCATCAAGTGTATATATCACGATCATGCTAGGAAGAGCTCGAACCAAGGTACACTGCCCCCTAGACCCGGCTTCTGGAGTAAATGAGCTGATGTCGACAGAAGTAGGTCCGCCATGGGTGAGGCAATAAGGGAACCCCAAGTAAGGCATGAGGGAAAATAGTAGAGCGACGAACAAGTAGAAACTAATGATGATGATGGAATGAGAGAAACGGAGGAGCGGTTGGACAACTTCCCTTGTTAGAGCATAAAGGGTATGAATGGCTTGGCAGCGACTGACACAAGAACATGAGGGATAGTGGACAAGGGTACTGAAGGCCATAATGTGCGACACGAGAGAGGGACCAAGCAGGAAAGGATGGAGGACTATAGTGGGGTACAAAGGGACTTGGGATAGACTCCATGAATGTGATGGTGACTCGACTTGGATGCTCTAAACAAGGGCGACTCAATGGTGTTGCCTCATAGTACGGGTCCAATGGGGGACCATAAAAGCATGAGTACAATAGGGTAGCTCATGACGAAAGTCAACACGAACGAAGACGAGTAAGGAGGCAAAGTGGTGCCCCAAGTACAAGTGTCATAAGTGAAGAAATTCGATTTTGAGAAGAGGTGAATAGACCCTTCATGGACAAAATGTGTCCTGGTGATGTATCAAAAGATGAAAAAATGATAGATACCCATTTGAGTGCTTGGTGAGAGCTTTCCAACGGTGTGGACAGTGTATCAAACGGGGCTACGGTTTGGTCGCAGCGGGCGAAAGAAAAAACAGGGGTTTTCTTTTAATAGGGCGTTTTCCCTCCAAAATCATTCATTTGCTTGTGTAGCTGTGGTGAATGTGGAGAGGAAAGAAGGCCCTAAATCTTGCGGCGATCGTAGCGGACAAACCGACTGTTGGAATTGTGATTCATCAGTTGTAGGTAAGAGGCCTAAGCCTAAGCTTTGTTTTTGATAGATTCAAATTGCAGATTAGGGCTTTAAATCTTAGTAACTGCCCTTACTTCATCATTACGGTCAGGTCACACTTTTTGGGGCAAAAGATGCGACCTGGGACGTAAGTTTTGGTTTGAAAAGTGCGACCTGGCCCAGGTTTTGCCCAAAAAGTGCGACCTATTAGATGTGGGGGGTTTCAGTGCTGTTATGGGCTGAGATTCTATTTTGGTGTATGTTAATGCAGTTTTGTTGATTTGGAGGCTGACAAAAATGATGTTTTTGTGCAGATATGGCAGATATACAGATCAAGTGGAGAGAGAGAGACTTGGGTACATTATGGACAGAAATCCAGGTGGATCAGGGTGTCCGTCATGCACTGGCTAGGTATGGGGTTCTAAAATTTTTGGAGAACCCTTTGATGAGGGTTGGAGAGCCCTTGTTGGCCCGGATTATCAGTTATTAGGATCCAGATCATGAGGCGTTTGTAGTGCAGGGGCAAAGGATCGAGCTGACGGTCTAGGATTTGTATTTCTTGACTGGTCTCCCACCATTAGGGATGGTGGGAAATACGTAGCCAGTATTACCACGGGGGCGTAACATTATGGAGTTTGTTCAGTGACATTGTCGACCAGGTGTCCGAGTCAAAGGGACTCGGATATCCATTAGTGATCTAGAGAGGTTGGAGACCCGGGCAGTGGCTGCAATAGTGTTGCGGATCTTGGGTAGCCAGGCATTCCATCACATCACTGGAGGGCAGATGATGATTGTGGAGAGTTTGCTAAGTGGGACCTACTATGGGTGGGCCCAGATGATGTTGGTATCGGTGAAACGATAGCTGTCGCTATGCAAGCGACAAGTGAATCATGATTGTGCCTATGGGATGGTGTTGTGCTCTTTCTTCTTTGAGAAGATCCCGACCTTATGACCTTGTGTACAGTCGTTTGATGGAGGTCCGAGAGAGCCCCGGATGCGTCGGTGGGGACGACTACTGTGTAGAGGAGGGGGAGGGGCAGTCGGACGGGTGTTCCGACCAAAGTTCTTCACGCATTGGGATCAGATGCCATTATACATAAACAACTATCCCTATAGTGGGATGAGTTAATGGGGAGATCCGGACTTGCCGCTTCTGCCTGGTCGAGTGTGGGGGCCTGATGGTAAGTGAAAAGCAACTAATCTGTTAGGTTTATTTTAGAGTTTGTGACTAGTGTACATGGTGGTAATCGTGATGTTTTTTGGAATGCAGATATAGCTCCGGTAAAACCAGCTGGATATATGGGATGACTTGCAGCGACAGGAGCTACAGGTGCAAGTGGATCAAGGACGGTGCAGAGCGAGGATATGGCTGCTCTAGTGGAGGACATTCGTCATAGATGTGAGGGGCTGCTGACTGGTGTATCGGAGCGTGGTTGGCAGGATTTAGACGACTGGTACATAGAGTTATGTATTGGGCTACCTTCGGAGTGGCGAGGTATCATGCGACGCATGGCGATGGCCGGTCAGGCTGTGCGTGATCTACGAGCTGCGGGAGCAGAGCCATTGGCTCGAGATCCTCCAAAGAGTGATTAGATGTAGGGTAGGTGGTGCCTCCCAGTGTCTATGTAGGGGCGAGTGGTGCCCCCCATTTTTGTAGTTTTATTATTGTAACATGCTATGGGCATGTCGTTTGTTTCAGAGTAGATGGACTCTAAAAACACATGTTCTATAATATATATGATGTATATGCATTTGATTGATGGTGTTAAATGTTATTATGTTGTGTGTGATAAATGCCAGTCTAGAACATGATTTGCAATTTGATCTATGTAGTGATTTTGATCTCTAGGTATATGGCTAAATGTAATGAATCTAAATTCTCGGATCAAAAGTTGCACTCGTAAATATTGTCTAAATAGGATAGGGTTATGCACACGATAGACACCATTAAGTTGTAAGGCAAGAAGCAGGGAATCTAAATGAACATGTAGATGGAGGATGTGATGAGAGAGGGCATCGGCTAAGAGACCACGAACTGCATCATATTCGGCCTGATTATTGGTTGCCTTACCAATGCAGACCCCATTTTCAAGAACCAGGGTATGCAAGGGGGTAAAGATGGCCCATGCTGCTAAAGCGAGATGGTGGGAATAACAACTAGCCCCATCGGCATAGCCCAGATAAGGTGTGGACGAGAGGGCCGATGTAATAGTGTCATAAGACAAGAAATGGGAGGGATGAGAAAAAGGATGGTAGCGTGAGTAGAGGATAGACATCCATTGATGGCTACGGGAGGGAGCGGTCCGGGTAGGAAGTCTAGGACTCATAGATCGATGAGAGGGAGATGAATGAGAACTATGGGATGAAGAGCGGGCACTCAGGTTGCGACGGACATCAAAGATACGGATGGTATGATCATGATTAGGAGAGGGAATGGAAGGGTCAAGGAGACCATACGATGCTGCAAAGGTACCTAAATCATCAGTATGGGAAGAGATGCGCAGATACGGGTCATCATAGGGAATGACAGAAGAACAGGTAAAAAGATGGTCAAAATATGAAGAACCCGTGTCTGGAGGAGAATCAAGCAGAATAGGTGGAGTGGGTTCAGAAGGAATGTACTCTAGGGAGTGCGCGGACGATGATAGGTATAGAAGGGAAGCAGCAGGGTCCGACATCTCAACATCAGGGGGAGGAATGTCAATGGTAGCAGGGGGATCCTCGAGTAGACTGGATGCATATTGAGCAAGGATGGGAGAGGCAGATTGATTTTGTTCAACTTCGTACTCGCGGATGACCTCTAAAGAGGCTCGGTAATGTGTGAGGTGAGGAAAATGGTGAGAATAATGGCCATGGACACCACACAGAGCACAGGGTTTTTTGGTGCGAAGAGCCTTTGGGTTCTTGGCTACGGATGAGGAAGAAACAGAGGTTTTAGGGATCGTAGATTTAGGTAACGTGACTTTAACCATGGGTTGGATACGGGGCAACTCAGGACAAGTATGGGTGGGATGACCGATACCATCACATAAGGCACAAGGCTTGGAAGGTGGGGGAGGGGTAGGGTCAGGTGCGGTGGCCTTGTCATGGGATGCCCCCTTGCGAGTTTTTCGTTTCTTGCCTGTAGCTGTCGCAGCATTAGGAGGGTTCTGCGGAGGGGCTAGGGGCACTGTGGTAGTGGAAGGAGCGAAGGGAATTGGTTGCACTGGTGTCACGGCTATGTATGGTTTGGGGTGGCCTGGTGGGGTCTCGGTTGGAGGAGTAAGATACCATACTGGAATTACCAAGGTTAAATTAGGGAGGGAAAGGGTGGCCATGACGGGGACCGAATAGACGCCAGGGGGAGGGGCAAGGAAAGGTATTTGACCGGTGGGGTGTTGACCAGGGGGGACAGCTCCCATATGGTGGAGACCTGAGGGAACTGACTCAGGAGGGTAGGGAGGTTCTTGAGTGTGATGGGAAGGGTCAGGTGAAAAAGGTTCGGTTGAATGAAGCGAAGGTTTAGGAGTAGGAGGCGGTGGGCGAGATTGAGGTTGCTGACTAGCCGGAGCAGGCTGTGGAAGGCTAGCCTGAGACGATTGCATCATGAAAACATTTGCTAAGCTGGGGTTAGAGACAGGAGGAGGGGGAGGACCAGGAAAATTTCCAAGTAAAGAGGAGTCTTTGTAGACGCCAGGGGAAACACTAGTCAAAGAATCAACAGTTGGTTTATTGGTGACAGTAGAGATGGTGGACTCAGGGGAGGTCTGAGATTTTGGTTCATGGTAGGTCAATTGGTCAATGGTGAAAATCATGCCATTATGAGGGAAAAACATCTCGCGGTGGACTGCGGATGGGATGGCTGACATGGCATAGGTGTAACTACACCCCAAAAGGATGTTATAGTCAAGAGGGGCGTCGATAACTTCAACATCGACACAAACAGTCTTGCCGACAAGGGTGATGGGATAGTTACGGAATAGGCCAATGGGCTGGGAGGCATGGCCATCCCACGCGTGAAGGGTGATGGTGGAAGGGGCCAGTTTAGGTGAGCCGAGTTGTTTCCAAACCGAAGCGGACATTACACAGGTAGATGCCCCCTCATTAATAATACACCGAGCAACATTGGCGTTTCAGATTTTGACTGGGATTTGGAAAGCAACCAAAGGAGGAAGAGGGGGATGTTCAGACTGACGGGCATCGAAAACAATCAATTGGTCATCAGCAGGATCGACAGTGCCCACGGCAGATAGTAGAGCCCTCGCGTAATGGTCCCTTAGGAGGCTTGGGATGAAACTCGTCTTTGGGCGGAGGGAGTTGCAAGGGACCATTAGGTGTCGATAGAGGCTCTGTAGGACTTGACGATGGAGACTCGGAAACAAATGGAACGGGAGATGTGGAATACAGATGGGACCGAGTTTGAAGGTTGAGGTCGACAGTGAGAGGTGGGTCAGAGGCCATCATGAGAATCTGGTAATCAGAGGAACCAGAAGGGGAAGGTTGAGTGGTTACCGGGGCATGAGGGGGTTGAGTGGCCACAAATTCTTGTTGAGGGAAAGGATCAGTAAACACAGTGGGTTGAGAAGTAGCTGGGGTAGGAGGGATATTAGGGGAGGAATGTTGTCCCTGCACGGTGTCCTGATAATCCCACATCTGCCGCATTTGTGGTAATAAGGGACAATCGTGAGTGTAATGCCCATAAACACCGCAACACGAACAGGGCTTGTTGGTGCGAAGTGGCCTGTTCAGCTTGGGCTGAGAACCCGGTGGCTGGGTAGCAGTGTGAGGATCAATACTTGAAGGATTGGGTCCATGATTACCAGGGGCAGATTGATTGCCTTTCCTCTTTCTTTGAGAAGGAAGAAAATTAGGTGCCCCCTGCTACGCAAAGACTTGCCCTGGAAGGGGTAATAAGTGCGATTGCATGGGTGGAAAAGGCAAGGGAGTGGGAGGTCCAAATGCTGGGGGAGTTGGGACACCAGGTTGCGGATACGGATAAGGGGTAGGGTGGGCAGCAGTGAGGTAAGAAGGAGGGTGGGCAAAAGGAGGAGGCATGTCGTATCCTGAATACATGCTACCTGGAGGGGAAAAAGTGCCGGAGGGGCTGGCCCCTTGAGGGAAACCATGTCTCGGAAGAGGTTGGGCAGAGGTATGTGACAGGGCTCCAATGATACCATCGGTAGAGTGAGATGCCCCTGAGGCATTAGGGCCACCGGGCTTGGGAAGGTCAGGAAGGATGGTATAAACATAACCAGATTGGGCGTAAATAAGGTCATATTTCAAGGCTATTTGGAGGGCGGCTTCTTCGGTTTGGGGAAAATGGGATGCGACATCCTTGCCAATGGGAGGTAAGAGAGAGCGAAGGAACTAGTCCATGTAAACCCGATCTTCAAAGGGGGGAGCGCGACACAAGCTCTGTCTTCGCCGCCATTCCTAGACATGAGCAGAAAGGCGGGTTGACGAGGATTGATGGAAAGAAGTTAAGATTTTAGTGCCAGTGTCGTATCGGAGAGGGAGCTGGAAATAGGATAAAAAGGCTTGGGCAATGGTCGCAAAGGTGGTATGGGAAGAGGTGGCTTGATCAACATACCATTTGGAAGCTTCGTCGGCAAGCGTGCGCTGGAACAAATGAAGACAGATGGAGTCATCGGTGATGGAATTGGAGGAACACCACATGTGGAAAGATCGGATATGGTTAGAGGGATCTTCACTAGCAAGGCCTCGGAACTTGGGAATGTTGGAGGGGAGCTTGGTTGGCATAGCAGGCCAACTAACATCGTGGCGAATAGGATCATTAATCAGCTGATTGAAATCAGGGAGACTAAGGCTGGCCATATAAGGGAGTAATGGGGCAGTCGAGGTAGGTCCCGTAGTGGTTCCACTGGAAATGGACCCAGCGGTAGAACTAGGGTTAGGGCTAGGTCCTGAACTAGACATGGTGAAGGTAAAAGAGGGAGAACCAGAAGTAGCGGGAGAACCCGAACAATCAGAAGAAGACTCAGAGTGCGGACTCAAGGGAGGACTTACTCGAGGATGACGGGAAGGAGGAAGTTGACCGAGTGGAAACTGAGGGTGAAGGCCAAGAAGTCTCCTGGATAAGCACCTCGGGGGTGCAATGATGATGGGAAGAAGAAAAACCGACAAGGGCAGGGAGGGATAAAATCAAGTGAGGTCAAGGGTAGAGAGGTGCAGTGAAAATTGATTTGAAAGTATTTGCCAGGCGGTGTTAACCAGGCTCTTCTTCACTTAGGGTCAGTGTGTGGTGTGCGTTAATTTTAATTTTTTAAACCCAGACGTTTTGAGAGTAAAAGAAAAAGTGTGATGTGTAACTGAAAATAAATCTGCAGGAAATAAAACAAAAAGAACAGAAAATTAACAACAACTAATGCATCAATTTAACCCAAGAAGGCGGGTCTCTCAAAACTAGTCGATAAGAGGGAAAAACTAAGCCAAGCACGCAAAAAGGAGGCCAAAAGATCTAATGTCAGGAGGGACTGGGATCTAAAGGAGAAATCTGCTGAAAAGTGGTGCAGAGAACAACAAATAGGCAGAGGCAAGGTTGCTGCTAAAAAAGGAGGAGATTAGCTAAAAATAGAAGAGACAAGGTGGTGGTCGTGGAAATGAACCCAAACAAAACGATATGAGGTGATTTGAGAGGGAGAAGAGCTTATCTAAAGGGATCTGAAAAGGAGGTATCAGATCTGAGAAAAATAAGGTTGAAACTCTAAAAATTCAAACTTCTGAAAAAGCAAAGACTCTCCCACAAAAAGTGGAGGGTACTAGAGCCCTAAGGGGCAAGAGTCCCTCTTAGTTGAGTGAAGAAGATCAGAAACAGGTCTAAACGGGCAGAGACGGAGGCTGGAAAACCCTGGCAAAAGCTTCAGACAAACCCAGAAAAAGTGAGGAAAAATTTGCAGAAAAAGTGTAGGTCGCAGGTTCTGACCTGTTGTCAGTCCAGGTTGCAGGTTTGGGGCAGAAAAGTGCGTCCTCAAGCTCAGGTCACACTTTTTGTGCCGATAAGTGCGACCTGCAGATCCGGCTCTTTCGGCGGCAGATTTAAGAAAAATTTGTTGTCTCAGCTGCGTTTGATGTCTGTCACCTACGGAATAAGGCCAGAAACACATAGAAGTTAAAAATTTGACTGTTTGAGGGTTTTAGAGGTGGAAAACACCATAAAAATAGGATAAACAAAAAATGGAAGAGAAACCCTAGGGTCTGAAACAGCTAGATATGCAGGAATATAGAAAACGACAACGATCGCAAAAGAAAACCCGTGTGGAGTCTCCAATTGTTAGTATGAATCTTTCGTCGTAAAAGATCACTTTAGCTACGCATAACAAATAGCCCTAACATAGATTATGGCTGCAAAATATCTTTAAGTCTGCTGCAAAAATTCAGATCTAAGCACAAAAGACATTAAGCAGATAAAATATAATATAGCTCCATGCATCCAATAGACAAGACAAGAACAAAGTGTTTAAAAGAATGATTTGCATTATATTAAAGAATGGGGCACCTGAGAGGAAAACAAGAAAGGTGTTTTCTGGTTCTTCTCAATGGGATGGGTTCTTGAAATTCCTCAGCGTTTCATATCTAAAATTCCTCTCTCTTACTGTGGTAGAAAAACCCTGACAAACATAGAACTCAATGGGAGCTCACAAAGCAAAAATGGAAAATGGTGAGCAAGAGTAGATCTAGTGTGATCTAATGCAATGAAGGTGACTAATGAATGGGAAAAACCCTCCTATTTATAACAAAATATTGGGGCGGCCTAGAACTCGGTGCGTGAATAAAATATTATTAATCGAATTCTAGAAGCACGCTTTAGTAATATTTTACTATATTTGTTGGATGGAAAAGGATTCTTGACTTGGGTCAATTCCTTTATTTATAAATAATAAATAAATAAATGATTTATTTATCATTTTAGGGAAATGATGGGAATATAATTAAATAAATAATGATTTATTTAATTATTTACAAATAATTTAGTCAAATTTAACTAGGAATATTATTAAATAATGATTTGAATAACTTATTCCTAGGAAATAATTAAATAAATAATGATTTATTTAATAAATTTCCTTGTTTTGGGTTAAATATGACTAGGAAATATGGACAAATGTTATTTTATATGGTGAAAGCAATTTTACTTAGGGTAAAATTGGTCTTACATGGTGTACTTGGGTTCATCTAATGATAATGGGTTAGATGACCAAAAAAATGGTGTAACAGTCGATCCTCTTGATCCGACGGTAGTCGCTTCATCGTTTTTTTCTCCTCCCCTCGCACCATCTGTTATCTGTGCGACTTGGCGAAGTGATCTGGTTTGTTGATATTTTAAATCTAACGATCAATGCTCCAACGCTTCATCGCATAACCATCAATCTCCCATGTCATCCCGCCGGTCCCACCCAACCACGCTGGGCTTTTCATCGTGTTTTATTTCAATCCTCACCGTCCGATTAACCCAAATCTACAACGCAGATTCACTGCGGGGGCACCTGACCAAAGTGGCCTGTACTCCCCAGTCCCCCTGCACCCTCGATCTCCACCGTCGATCTTCTCCCAATCCAACGGCCATTATTTTTTCCCTATTTCCCATTCACCGCAGAGGCACCTGACCAAAAAGATTTCTGTAATCCTCGATCCCCCCGAAGTTGATATCAGCCGTCGATCTTCTCCAAATCCGACGGCCATCAGCTCTCCTCAATTTCCCCGACCCCTCATCCACCATCTTTAATCTCCGCTTCTCCAAGTTAATCCCCACTGTGGATCTCCCAGATCTAACGGCCCATAGTCATCTTCGCACCTGTTTCTCCATAACTATTTAAACCCCATTTTCAACACGAAATTGGCGGTTTTGAGGTGGAAAAGTGTCAACACCTGAACCATATCGCGTTCATTTCAGCCAAAACCATTTACTGCTTGATCCCTGCGCGAATACCACACCGATATTGCACAAAATCGTTCATCGCCATTTTCGTGCCAGATTCAAATGTTTCCCTAGTTTCTGTGCCCTTCTGCCATGAAAATCCTATGTGCATTGTCCTCCTTCCGCATTGCTCTTCGCCCTCCCCGAGCCTCTGTTAGCAGTTAAACCAGAAATGCAGGATTTTATAATTTTTTATTGTTTAGTTGTAGGTTTTAATGGCAGCCTTGAGTTGCAGGCCCTCCCACAGCCATATACCAGTGGCAGAAGCCAAGGATGACGATCATGAGGCCGAAAAAATGCAAAAAAGGGATGCATGGGGTTTGATTATCATTGTTTTATCAGTGTCTCATGAACATTGGTTGAGTAGCAGAGCCCTCTAGCACGCCAGCAAGCCACCTGTGCGGCCGACGGTGAAGACATAGATCAAAATAATTAAATTTAAAAGGGATTAAGCGCAAAGTATGAAGATCAAAGGCTTAATCCATAGTTTAAAAGATAAAGACACAATATGAAGACCAACGATGATCCGAAAAGGCCTAATGAAGCCTAAAGCACAAATCAAAGCCTAAATCAGTGATTAAAGTGTTTAAGAGAGACAAATCAGCCAAAGAAAGCCTCCAAAGGACACATCAGCAAGGCTAATTACTTCTCAGCAACCCATAAGGACACCTGTAGCCTACTTTCTACCTGTAAAGACAAATTGGTAGTTATTACATAGATAGAAGATATTTTAAGTTGTCAGGGTAGTTATTATAAAGGCATGGGAAAGCCCCAAAGCCCACTCTTTCACCTAACTTGTCCCAGAAGCCAAAACAGAGTTACTACAGTCAGAAAATATCTCATAAGAGACATACTTAGGAGTTATTACCAGCCTACCAGATCTGCCTCAAAGTCAAACAAAAGCAACTAGAGTGGTTCACAAGTTAATATAGCATTCATTGAGCAACATGGAGCATCTGATGCGCATCTATTCTATCTTAAATGATCATTAAGACCACTTCTTTCACTTCTCCTCCTCATTCACCTATAAGTACTCATTGGAGCTCATTGTAAAGGGTTGGAAAGTTATTGATTGTTTGAACTGTTATTGAGTGGAAGTTACTGAGTAGTTGTAATATAGTAGGCTGGGAAGAGAAGTATTGGACTATAGAAAGCCATTGGACTTAAAGTATGTGACTAGTTTTGCACATCAAATAAACAAGCAGATTCATAGGATCCTGGTCTATATTATTGGTGATGTTTTTCTTACTGTAAATGTTATTCTCCTTATGTTTTCATACTGTCCACTTTCTCCAATAAAGATAGTAAATTTAGAGTAGGATTTACTGCAAAGTACCCTATTTCTCACTGATAACCAGTCAAGGAATATTGGTGAGCCCATGTCTTGCTAAGTAAAACTTGAGACATTGTCCTTGAATGATCTTTTCACTGCATGCTAAGTAGAGTCCTAATCAAGTAAGTTTATGGTTAGCCATGTCCCTTGTTTAGTCTTAAACAGCTGTTTTGAAGATTTCCCTTAAGAGTATGCTAAAATCAGGATAGTTTTAAAGTCCTTACTTGATATTAGGCTACTTTTTTATGTTTATCTTAAATGTTTTCCCTTGAGAGTATGCCGAAAGCAAGATAGGTTCAAAGTCCTTACCTTATCTTAGGCCACCCTTTGTTTTCTTATATGTTTGCTTCTTTCACCACACTTCTTAATGTTCCATACCACAAACTCAACTTAAAGAGTTCTTTTGATATAGATGACTTGCCCTATGGAAACCCTTGAATAGTTTTTGTGCAATTAAACCCTTTTATGACTCCATAGCCTAATGGATTAGCACTGTTTCTTGACCTATCTTCCTATGCTGAAACATCCTTCTACTTTTTCCCTTCTTCACTTCACATGACCTTCTCAGTTAATGATTCCCAACCAAAAACAAACAAACAAACCCCTTGTACTTCATAAATAGCCTAATATCATATCATAAGCTTTAAAAGTGTATCATTCCAACACACATATGGAGAGATCCCTCTCCGAGTCTAGGAGGGCTAGATCCTAGGATTCCAAAGTGGTTCTGGTGTTGCCTTGTCATTTGGTATTCCAATCTACCAAATCACAGGACCTCCAACATAATGGTGACTCCGCTAGGGACTTCTGAGTGAATTACATCTTATACATCCCAAGGCCTTAGAAGACCCACAAACCTCCTTAGATTGGTATTTAACTGCTGAGGGTGGACAAAAAATCATCTTAAAATTTTCGAAATCCTCCACCTGGCAACTCCACAACTCCCAAAAGACCAAATGACTCCACTGGTAGAAGACTCTGAATTGGTTGAATAGACACAGTGACCTCTTTTCTGATTTACAAACATGATTCCAAGGATACAACGAAGATATGCCCCAATGAGTAGAGATCATATCCCTGGGTTCCCACATAAGATGCCCCAGGTGTTTTTGGATGATAACCTTCATGTTTTTCAAGGTGAAAAGTTTTATGACCCATCGATACATCTCATTAAATTTCATATACATGTATGGAAGATAAAGACTGAATGGCATGAAGACTGCCTTATGAAAATGTTCATGTTAACATTAGAAGGAAAGGAAAGGGATTGGTATGAATGGTTAGAACCTAAGAGCTTGTTTTCTTTAAAAGACATGCACCAAGTATTTTATGAAAAATATAAAGAAAACTCTCCATCCTTGTCATGGGTTGAAAACTGTTGTGATCAATCTCAGAACATCATAAAATACCTGTTAGATATTGATGAGGATTTGATTAATATGCATCCTAACTATCACAAGAACCTAGATGAATCAGTTGAGGAGGAAATCAATCAAGGAATAAAATACATCCCTCAAGATATACCTGCAAGCATAAATAATGATTCATCGTCCCTTCTAGGTGAGGCTCAAGAAGACATCCAGCCTCAAATTCAGCCTTCACAAGAGATAGAGAACTGTTGTACTTCTGCTCAAAGAAACACAGAAACATATCCTCCTTTGATAGAAGAATAAATAAATCAGATTATTAATAAACAACCAGCCTCTGAATTTTTTTGCAAAACAAACACTCTTGCCCATTCACCTAATGAACTTTGTTGTAAAAATTTAGAAAGTTCCCTTGTAGATCAAAATAAAGAAAAACCTGTTGATAATCCAGTATGTTTGATTGGTGAAATTACTTACATTAATGATCTTCCTAATTTTGATCTGTCTGATGATGATGTTCTCCAAACAGAAGTTGATCTTGCATGACCGTCATTGGTAGGTTTGTGGGAGGAAGATCAGTTCCACCAACTCCAAGAAAGTAATGAGCCAAAGTAGGCTATTTGCGATACTAATGAAGAAAGCTTTAAAAATGCAGAAGAGGGCGAAGAATCTCTGAATATTTTCTCTGCTTCATTACAACTTATCAGAAATAGATTTCACATAATTGGAAATCAGCAATCTATCAGTTGTAATGTTGAGGTTGAAAAGAATGAGGAACTTGTTGGGCAAGATGAAGATAAGAAGCCTTCTCCTGAAAGGGTTGAGGTGATCAAGCATACCCTTGCTCACGAACGTGGTGACCTCTTCACAGAGTTCAGTCCACTAAATTAGAACATAATAGGACTACAAGAGGACAACACTGCAATATATGATGAGCCCTCCAGTTCAGATAATAATGAAGATGAGGAAGATTTTCTTTCTCAAAAGAATCTTTTTCTTGATCCAGTGGAAGAAAAGATAACCCTGGTTGAAACTTAACTGTCAAATACTCCAAACCAGGTATTATTTCAAGACCCATTTGCTCATTTTTTGAAGACATTTGAAGAAGGGATAGAGATTGTTAGGATCAATGTATCACCAAATGCAAGAAAATTTTTTAGCACTGCTGCCAAGAAATAAGTGAGATGGGAGTGGCCCTTTTGTTTATCCATCATGCTCAAAGAGATGAGCAAAGACCAGTCATGGAACCATCTGATTGACTAGATGTATTGGAAAAGAGAATTTGTCAGCTAAACATGTAAATATTTCAGAGTTAGATTAGGGTAGGTAGGAATGTCAATAAACCTCAGCCTGTGAGAATTTAGTTATTTTTTTGTTTTTTGCTTTGAAAGAAAAAAGAAAAAATACAAAAACAATAGAAAAGAGAAAAGAGGGCAGAGATAAAAAGAAGAAAGGTACAACCCCATACCAAAAAAAAAAGAAAAAAAAAAAAGGAAAATCTGAAAGTGTGCAAGCCTAAATGCCACTACTTGAAAGAGCACTACTATTTAGTCATATAGCCTAATCATGACTAGATAGATTTCAATTTACTACTGATAGGTTAGTGGAGAATATTTTCCAAACTGTTTAATCTTGGCTTATCAATAGACTAGATTAGGATAGAAAAGAATGGTTCAAATAAGCTCAAAACCTGAACCAAGAAAGCACAAAAAGAATGGCTCTAATCAAATCAAAACCTGAGCCAAAGATACAAGGAAGACTGGTTCTAACATGCTGAAAACTTGAACCAGGTAAAGAAGAAGAAGACAACTCTAAAAAGATCAAAACCAGAGCTGAAAGAAAGAAAGAAGGATGCTTGTAATTTTCAGATCTTCAGCCTTCACAATTTTGTTTCAATTTTCTATAAATTTCAGTCTATGTGCAGCTTGTTTTTATGCCATAGTCTTACAGCAAATCAGACAACTTAATCCTGGTTTGTCTATATTTAAATTTATGTTTTAGAATATAGAGAATGCATATCTATCAAACAGCTTAATCTTGACAGATAGTAGCTTAGGTAGAGAATTGTTGAGTTCAACTGTTTAATCTGCACTCATGGAAATTATAAGGGTAGATTTAGATTAGTTTTCTGCTTTCAATAAAAGAATAAAATGTTGATGTCGAAAGGTTTGAAAGTCCAAGTGCACCTTATGAATAAAAAAATTTAGGACAAGTAGGCTGTGTCGGTAGTTGTTTGGGAGAAACTAATTTGTTATGATGTAATGTTGATCATCTTTTTAAGCAGCATGATCAAAGAAGAAAGAGGATTGTCAAAGTGCAGGACATTGGTCTACTTTCCGGAGATTTATCTCTGAGGTTCTTGACACCTCCATGGAGCTGCCCTCCCCAAGTGGAGCCACTGTTAGCCATATATAAATTTTCCATATACTATGATGGCTAAAACAGGTCGTTAGTCTTCAAGAAACAAATTTGGAGCAAATTTGTGAATTCTTGAAGCCTTGTTGTTTCTATATGTCCAAAGGATCCATCTCACTGATGTCTTCACAAAATCCCTGCTGTTATCATGAAGAAAAATGTTTTGAAACCCTCTTCCACCCTCTTTCATTCATATTTTCCTATTTAAAAATCCCTCCACTTCCTTAAAAATCCTTTAAAACCATTTGAGTCCCTTTTATTTGGTTTTAAGCCCTTCTTTATATCTATTGAAACCTTTAAAAACCTTCAAAAACCCCCATTTCAGCCTTAAAATATAACTTTTTCATAAGCAGACCTTTAAGCCACCGCGGGTTTAAGTTCTTAGCTCCTTTCTCCATGCGACCGGGACCCACGACCATTGGCCTCAGTCTTTAGCCCTTTTCACACTATCGGACTTCACTCCACCCCTATTCCTTCCGCTTCTTTATGTTTCCCCACCGATGGGATCTCAGCCGTTGATCTCGTAGATCTAACGGTTCTCACTCCATCGCATCGCCAGTGTTCATCCTCGATCATCACTTACCAAAGCCTCCCCACCGATGTATTTTGGACCGTTCATCTAGCTCCCCCAGATCCAACGGTTGGCGCAGTTTCGTCGTTTCGCTATCCCTTTGCCCCATTCATTCATTTATGCGATGCTCTGATTTCATCTAGACCGTCGATCCTCCTGATCAGATGGTCATCGCGCCATCACGTTATCGATTTCCTCCAGTCCAAGCCCCTTCTGCCTGTCATTCTCCGAAATCATCCAAGCCGTCGATCCTCCTGATCCAACGGTAGTCGCTTCATCGTTGTTTTCTCCTCCCCTCACACCATCTGTTATTTGTGCGACCTGGCGAAGGGATCTAGGTCGTTGATATTTTAAATCTAACGATCAGCGCTTCAATGCTTCATCGCATAAACATCAATCTCCCTTGTCATCCCGCCAGTCCCACCCAACCGCGCTGGGCTTTTCATCGTGTTTTCTTTCAATCCTCACCGTCCGATTAACCCAAATCTTCGGCGCAGATTCACTGTGAGGGCACCCGACCAAAGTGGCCCGTACTCCCTAGTCCCCCCGCACCCTCGATCTCCACAATCGATCTTCTCCCAATCCAACGGCCAACATTTTTTCCCTGTTTCCCATTCATCGCGGAGGCACCCTACCAAAAACATTTCCGTACTCCCCTGTCCCCTCACAATTGATCTCAGCCATCAATCTTCTCTAGATTTGACGGCCATCGGCTCTCCTCCATTTCCCCGACCCCTCATCCACCATATTTAATCTTCGGTTCTCCGAGTTAATCCCCATTGTGCATCTCCCAAATCTAACGGCCCACAGTCATCTTCGCGCTCGTTTCTCCATAACTGTTTAAACCCCATTTTCAGCGCGAAATTGGTGGTTTTGAGGTCGACAGGTGTCAACACCTGAACCTTATCACGTTAATTTCAGCTAAAACCATTTACCACTTGACCCCCATGCGAATACCACCCCAGTATTGCGCAAAACTGCTCATCGCCATTTTTGCGCCAGATTCAAATGTTTCCCTGGTTTCAGCGCCCTTCTGCCATGAAACTCCTCTGCACATTCTCCTCCTTCCGCATTGCTCTTCACCCTCCCCGAGCCTCTGTTAATATTTAAACCAGAAACGCAGGATTTTATAATTTTTTATTGTTTAGTTGTAGGTTTAAATGGCGGCCTTGAGTTGCAGGCCCTCCCACAGCCTTATACCAGTGGTAGAAGCCAAAGATGACGATCCTGAGGCCAAAACAATGCAAAAAAGGGATGCATGGGGTTTGATTATCATTATTTTAATAGTGTCTCATGAACACTGGTTGAGTAGCAGAGCCCTCCAGCGTGCCACCAAGCCACCTGTGCAGCCAACGGTGAAGACAGAGATCAGAAGAATTAAAGTTAAAAGGGATTAAGCACAAAGTATGAAGATCAAAGGCTTAATCCACAGTTTAAAAGATAAAGACACAGTATGAATACCAACGATGATCTGAGAAGGCCTAACGAAGCCTAAAGCACAAATCAAAGCCTAAATCAGTGATTAAAGTCTTTAAGAGAGACGAATCAGCCAAAGAAAGCCTCCAAAGGACACATCAGTGAGGCTAATTACTTCTTAGCAACCCACAAGGACACCTGTAGCCTACTTTCTACCTGTAAAGACAAATTGGAAGTTATTACATAGATAGAAGATATTTTAAGTTGTCAGGGCAGTTATTATAAAGGCATGGGAAAGCCCCAAAACCCACTCTTTCACCAAGTCAAACAAAAGCAACTAGAGTGGTTCACAAGTTAATATAGCATTCATTGAGCAGAATGGAGCTGCATCCGATGCACATCTATTCTGTATTAAATGATCATTAAGACCACTTCTTTCACTTCTCCTCCTCATTCACTAATAAGTACTCATTGGAGCTCATTGTAAAGGGTTGGAAAGTTATTTATTGTTTGAATTGTTATTGAGTGGAAGTTACTGAGTAGTTGTAATATAGTAGGCTGGGAAGAGAAGTATTGGACTGTAGAAAGCCATTGGACTCATAGTATGTGACTGGTTTTGCACATCAAATAAATAAGAAGATTCATAGGATCCTGGTCTATATTATTGGTGATGTTTTTTTTAATGTAATTGTTATTCTCCTTATGTTTTCATACTGTCCACTTTCTCCGATAAAGAATAGAAAATTTAGAGTAGGATTTACTGCAAAGTACCCTATTTCTCACTCATAAGATTTATATCTATGTTTTCTTCTAATTGTGCGTTTGAGGATAATTCCATAGAGTATAACCAGTCAAGGAATATTGGTGAGCCCATGTCTTGCTGAGTAAAACTTGAGACATTGTCCTTAAATGATCTTTTCACTGCATGCTAAGTAGAGTCCTAATCAAGGAAGTTTATGGTTAGCCCTGTCCCTTTTTTAGTCTTAAATAGCTGTTTTGAAGATTTCCCTTAAGATTATGCCGAAAGCAGGATAGGTTCAAAGTCCTTACTTTATCTTAGGCTACTTTTTTATGTTTATCTTAAATTTTTTCCCTTGAGAGTATGCCAAAAGCAGGATAGGTTCAAAGTCCTTTCCTGATCTTAGGCTACCCTTTGTTTTCTTATATGTTTGCTTCTTTCACCACACTTCTTAGTGTTCCATACCACAAACTCAACTTAAAGAGATCTTTTGATATAGATGACTTGTCCTATGGAAACCCTTGAATAGTTGTTGTGCAAGTAAACCCTTTTATGACTCCATAGCCCAATGGATTAGCATTGTTTCTTGACCTATCTTCCTATGCTGAAACATCCTTCTACTTTTTCCCTTCTTCACTTCACATGACCTTCTCAGTTAATGATTCCCAACCAAAAAAAAAAAACAAACCCCTTGTACTTCATAACTAGCCTAATATCATCTCATAAGCTTTAAAATCATATCATTCCAACAGACATATGGAGAGATCCCTCTCCGAATCCAGGAGGGCTAGATCCTAGGATTCCAAAGTGGTTCCGATGTTGCCTTATCATTTGGTATGCCAATCTACCAAATCACAGGACCTCCAACACCATAAACAAGAGTAATAAAAATCCATAAACTAAAATAATGAATGTATCAATAAACTTCCCATATGAAAATATATACAAATTACAAATTTTACATGAACATCCATAAACTAAAATAATAAGCATCCATAAATTGAAATAATGTTCATGTACATTCATAAACTGTCCATGTATGAAAATATTCAAAGTTTGTATCACATGTGATTGTTCCATAGGAAATGGCCCTGAAAATATACAAACTATCCACTCTAAGTACCACAAGAACTCCTATGTGAGTTTTGTTGCGCAAACTAAGCATCCATTATCTAGTACTACAATATAACACCTTCAAATTCAAAATAATTGGATAATTATTTGTACAAAATAAAAAAAATATGGAAATAAATGATTTTGAACCACATTTAATTACATATATGAATCTACTCTCACTCTCTTCCAAATGTAAGTCATCTAGATGGGGGTTTGATGAATCTGGGCTTCGTGCTCCCTTGCTTGTGGCTCAAAGATTGGTGTCTGCGTCGATGGACTCACATCGACAATGCCTCTATACCCAACATCCCAATCATGCATCCACATAAATACAACATCGAAAACAATCTGCATATGGCCCTGTGTACACAATGGCAAGGACAAATCATAATTAGTCTATGAATTAATTAGCATGCATGTAACTTAAAAAATGAAAATGTTGAAATCTTAGGAATAAAAACGTTTATCTAAACTATTGGTCCATGTGGTTGTACATAATGACTCTTCTCCACATGAGTGTTAGGAGGTTGAGGTGGAGGAGAATCCATGGAAACATGCACTGGTGGAGGTTGGTCTCATTGGTCAATTTCTCCCTCGAATGACCTCATAAGCTCATTCATGTAGTTGGGTTGTGTCTACATGTTTTCATGAACTTATTAATATAAATGCAATCTAGTAAGAACTAAATTAATATAAATAATTATGTATAATTTGATGATAAGAGTAAAACATTTCGTATATATGTACCTAGCATGTGTTGAACCTCTAATTAAACTGAGAGGGGGGGGGGGGTGAATCAGTTTAATACATTCCTGATCTTTTAAAACTTTTCATTAAACTTATTTACACCTTCATTTCAAACTCAATTTGATGTGAGAGTAATTTTAGAATGTAATCAGAAAGTATTAGTTTAATAGAGCAGTAGACTTAATATGAGAGCAGCAGGTATTAAGAAAATGATACATATCAGATCAATACATAAATATCATGCACAGAGACACCAGATATAAGTGGAAAGCCATAAAGGGAGAAAACCACATCTTATTATTGTTGTGATGCAAAGGCAAGCTCCAACTCCCTCTCACCACTGTTTTTCTGCAGGCACCAACCTACGGGAGGCTCCTACCTCAATTCTGCAAGCTACAACTTGCAAGGAAGCACCAACTCCCTTCAATTTTCTGCAGGCACCAACCTACAGGAGGCTCCAACCTCAGTCAGCTACAACTGACAGCTATCAAGCTGCAACTTGATAGGGAAGCTCCAACTTCCTCAATTTATCAAACTGAAAGTTTGTTGATTTACCTCAGATATCAGCCCTGTTCTGTAGCTTCTCCTTCTGTTCTGCTTTTCTTAATCTTATCTGCCTCACTCTTCTATATTCTGCCTTCTCTTGATTTACTCTCTCTTTTTTTTTTTTTTGAATATCAAGATGATATTATTTATAGATTTCCTCACTTGACTGTTTGTATTCTGCTTGGAATTTGAAATGGAAAGTCATGTCTCTTTTCCTTCTACCTTCTCACTCCTTTTATCAGCTTACTCAAAAATTATAACTGTAGGTGTCAATTTTAACATTACAGTGGGAGTTTGTTTTCTCTCGGAGACTTGCCAATGCATCACAAACAATAAAAACAATTAAACCATTTACATTCGAATTACAATGTGAATTCCAACTCACTTATTTTGTCTCTTGGTTTGCTGCGCATTTGTCTTTTCTGTGACTGTGTTTTGACTCTTTTCTGCTCTGTATGCTTTTCTGTCCTCTGCTATGGCGTATTTGCTGCATACGTGTAACAGTGCTTTTATATCAATGTCTCTTAGAAAAATACGTGACTGCTGACTTGCAGCAAGTGTCTTGTTGATGTGGAACTTTCCGCAAGCGGAACGGACATATATCACAGTCATTGTATATTAAGAATCGCTCTCCTGTTAAGCTGAGGCCCGTGGGTCTACAGACCACACGGCTTATCACAACAACGTTATATATATATATATAACAGCGCCCTTTCATATATATATAAGTAGTTTCAACACTCGGCATACATACAACCTTCCTTTTAAAAAGGCTTAAATCAATTCTCGGCATTATATAATAAAAACTCTTTAAACAAATAAGAACTCCTTTCGGGCTCACTCGCCGATCTTTCCGATGCGATGTATCACTCCTCAGCCTCTTCCGATTGTGATTATTCACTGTTATGGCGAAACTTCAAACATATATCAGTCTTGGCATATAAACCCATCGGGTCCGGCCTTTCAATCGCAATCGCAAATCTTTGTTAACATGTTCCGGAACTCAAACCTATCAAGTCACATTTTATCAGTCCATCGGGTCCGAATCTCAATCGCAATCGCAACTTTCTGTTGTGATGTTCCGATGCTCCACTTTACCTCCGATGCGATTGACCATGGAACTGAAACATTTGTTAGTCATAATTTATAAGCCCATCGGGTCCGGGCTTCAATCGCAATCGCAAGTCTTTAACATGTGTTCCGATTGACCAGTGCCGATGCGATTGGAACATGGAATTGAAACATTTGTTAATCATATTTATAAGCCCATCGGGTCCGGGCTTCAATCGCAATCGCAAGTCTTTAACATATGTTCCGACGCTCTTATAATCTCCGATGCGATTAGCCGGAATTCAAATATATATAAACCATCGTTAATACACCCATCGGGTCCGAACTCTTAATCGCAATCGCAAGTCTTTTAATATGTGTTGCGATTGGCCACTGTTCATTGTATTTTGCCGATGTGATTGGGAAAGGACTTCAAACATGTTTGAATTATAATTCATACCTCCATCGGGTCCGGACTTCCAATCGCAATCGCAACTCATATATTCTCCGATGCGATTAACCAGTGCCGATGCGATTAGACCTGGAACTCAAATATATGTTAACCATGATTTATAGACCCGTCAGGTCCGAACTTCAATCGCAATCGCAACTTCCTGTTGGTTACATGTTCTGCTGCCCTTGTGATCTCCGATTGCGATTGGGGAGGGGTCCCACCTTATAAACTTTGTTTTATGCGCTCCACTTATATAACATAATATATATGCCTTGGTCCTTTGCAGCATACGTAATGTGCGGCATTTATATGTAAGATGATGGATATATATATATATATATATATATATATGTATCCTCCATCGGGGTAGGCGATTCCCGGAATAATATTTTTGTTGTATAACGCTGGTTGGAGTGTGCGATTCCCGGAATATGGTTCTGTATTATATGCATTGCATTGCCGCTGGAGTTAAGCGATTCCCGGAATAAGGATTATGTATTATATGTATAACGCCGGTTGGAGTGTGTGATTCCCGGAATTTTGTAATGGCTCTCTGCCTCTGTCACTTAGTCTCTGCCTCTGCCTCTGCTGCTTCTGTCGCTCTGCCTCTGTCTCTACCTTTCGATAACGGTTCTTCACTGTGCTTCTATGACTGTTACATTTTGACTTTCTTCTTGCTGCCTCTATTTCTTTCGCTATGCCTCTTTTTCCTTCCTCTGCGTCAGCGCTGCCTCTTTTGCCTGAGTGCTGCCTCCTTTGCCATCAATGACAATATTTCCAACAGTCTCCCCCTTTGGCATTGATGGAAATCCACTTTCTCTTGTTGCTTGCTCTTCCTGTTTGCCTGCTCTTCCTCCTGTTGTTTGTTCTTCCTCCCCCTTTGACATCAATGGCAAAGGACGACGCCTCATCTCTCTGTATGGGTTCTGTCGTTGCATTTCCTTTCTCTGAGTTACGGTTAGGTCCTCTTCTGCTGAAATTGGACTATCCTGCTCCAGAGTGATGTATGAAACTTGTTGAGAGAACACTTTGGTATAGTGAGCCAATATATGTTTTATAGTTGTGTTTCATTTGTAGTGCCTGTAATATGCATTTTACGATTGAACGGTTCTTGTTGCTTCGGAATGCTGATACTATTGATAATGCTGATAATACTGATAATGTTGATCCTATGGACTTGTTTTATGCTTATCTTGCTGGATGTTCTCCCCCTGGAAGGATATCTTCGTTTTGCTCTCCCCCTGAGACTGTGCTTTCTCTTTATATCAGAGAGTAGCATCTGCATATACTACCCCTAGTTTATCTCTCAAGTATTGAAATGGTTCTCTAGCAAGAGGTTTGGTAAATATATCAGCTATCTGTTCTTTCATTGGTACATATTCCAGCTTTACTATCTTCTGAGCCACTTGTTCTCGGAGGAAATGATACTTGATTGGAATATGTTTAGTTTTTGAGTGAAGTACAGGATTTTTAGATATACTTATAGCACTTGTATTATCACATTTGATTGAAATAGGTATCAATGCTTACATTGATGTCTTGAAGAGTTTGCTTCATCCACATGACTTGTGTACAACATCTTGTTGCTGCTATATATTAACTTAATTTGTAGACAAAGAGATAGATGTTCATTTGCTTGCTTAGCCATGCCACCAGACTTTCTCCTAGATAGAATGCCCTCCACTTGCAGCCTCTTCCTATCATCACCACAGTATTGTCTGTATCTGTGTATCTTGATAAAGTGAAGATTTTCTTTTAGGATACAAAGTCCAATGATAGATTGCTGTATTCCTTGTAGATATCCGTTATTCTTTTATTTTGAAAGATGGTTTTGTTTAGGTGCTGCTTGATATCTAGCCACTAGTCCTACTACTAGCATGATGTCTGGTCTTGATGTAGTCAGGTACAATAGACTTCCAATCATGGGTCACATGAAATCTTTGATCTATGTGTGATTCATCATTAGCACCTGACTTGATGACTTTTGGTCATGGGAGTTGACACAGGTTTGCAGTCCTCCATTTTGAATTTTTCCAGCATTTCTTTTATGTATTTTTCTTGTGAAATAAATGTACCTGTGTTCTTTTGCTGAATTTGTAGTCCCAAGTAGAAACTGAGCTCTTCGATCATAGACATTTCAAACTCTGTTTTTATTTCATCAGCAAACCCTTTTGCTAGATCATCTTTGTTGCTTCCAAACATAATGTCATCAACATACACTACAACAATCAAAAGTTCATTTTCATGGGCTTTTATGTATAGATTGCTGTCCACTCCACCTCTCTTAAAACCCTGTTTTTGCAAATATTTGTCCAGTCTTGAGTACCAAGCACGAGGAGCCTGTTTCAGTCCATATAGGGCCTTCTTCAGTCTGCACACATAGTCTTCTTTGTCTGTCAATGAGAAGCCTTAAGTTTATTCCATAACTGCTTCTTCTAGATCACCATTAAGCCGATTTTACATCCATTTGATATACCTTAAAATCTTGATAATAAATACAGAACTTTACGTAAACCATTCGCTACGGGGGCAAATGTTTTCATCATAATCAAGTCCTTCTATTTGTGAGTATCCTTTACGGACAGGCCCTAGCTTTATTCCTGATTACTTGCCCTTGCTCATTCATTTTGTTTTTGAATACCCATTTTGAACCAATGATATTTTTCTCAATAGGTCTAGGAACTAGTTCCCAGGTATTGTTCTTCTCAATTTGGTCCAATTCTTCATTCATTTCTTTTATCCAATACTTGTCCTTCCTGGCTTCTTCAAATTTCTTTGTCTCTATTTGTGATAACATGGCTATGTATACTTCTTCTGTTTGTTCTGTTAGCTGCCTTCTTGTCTGGACTCCTGCTTTCTTGTCTCGTATGATCTGATCTTCAGGATGATTCTTCTGAGTGTATATTGAGGGGGTTTTTGAGCTCAGCTCTGCATCTTCTGTTGTCTTGCTAGTTTCATCATCATTCTCTTCTTCTTCTTCATTGTTGTCTGATGTACTGCAGCATTCTGTATCTCTAGTATTGTTTGGAAGTTCTTCATCAAATATCACATCAATACTTTCAACTATCTTCCGAAGGGTCTTGTTGTAGCACCTGTACCTTTGCTTTTGGAGGCATATCCTAGAAATATCCCTTCATCTGCTCTTGCATCAAATTTTCCAAGATTTTCATCATTATTATTTATGTAACACTTGCTTCCAAAGATTCTGAAATGTTTGATTGAGGCTGGCTTTCCATGCCATAGTTCATAGGGAGTCTTGTCACTGCTTGGCCTTAAGTGAGCTTTATTAAGGATATGTACCGCTGTGTGCACTGCTTCTGCCCAGAAGGTTTGAGCAATATTATTCTCTTGCATCATAGCTCTTGCTATTTGTTGTACAGACCTGTTTTGTCTCTCTGCTACTTCATTCTGCTGAGGTGTCCCTGCAATAGTAAATTGTTGCTTTATTCCATGTTCATTACATAGGTCTACAAAGTCATAATCTGTGAATTCTCCTCCTCTGTCTGATCTGATACATTTCAGCTTGCATCCAGTTTGATTTTCTGCTAATGCTTTGAATATCTTAAACTTTTCCAGTGCTTCTGATTTGTTCCTGAGAAAAGAAACCCATGTCATTCTGGAGAAATCATCTATTATCAACATGAAGTAGGATTCTCCACTTGGTGTTTTAGTTCTTGCAGGTCCACACAAATCCATGTGCACAAGCTGGAGTGGTCTTCTAGTTGATAGCTCATCTTTAGATTTAAAGGATGTGTGAGTTTGTTTCCCAAATTGACAAGATTTGCATATGGTATTTGAAGGCCTCTTTATTTCAGGCATATCTCTGACAGCTTTCTTCTTACTCAGTCTGATGATATGGTCGAAGATGAGATGTCCTAATCTCCTATGCCATAACCATGACTCCTCAAGTTTGCTCAAATGGCAGGCTTCACCCTCCTCTTTTACTATGTATACATTACTCTCTGTTCGGAAACCTTTGAGCAGAGTCTTTCCTGTTGTGCTTGATCTGACTTCACAGTCTTGTGCTCTAAAGAGAACTTCACAACCTTTGTCACACATCTGACTGACACTCAGTAAATTTGCTTTCAGCCCATCTACAAATAGTACATCTTGGGTCTTTCCTCTTCCATTATCTATGCTGACTGAGCCTTTTCCCTTGATCTTACCTGATTTATCATTGCCAAAAGTAACATTGCCAGATTTCTTTTCATCAAGAGTAATAAACTTGTTTTTATCTCCTGTCATGTGTTTAGAGCAACCACTGTCCAAATACCATTGACTCTTCAAATCTTGAGCAGTTAAAGCCAAGTCACATTTATTCACCTTATTTATCCACTGGAGGCCCCCTTTTGTTTGGTATCTTTTGTGAGGTGATGAATTATATCCCTTTAGAGAACACTTGGAAGATATATGCCCAATTTGATTGCATATACAACATTTGATTATAGTTTTCGCAGAATTGTGAGCATGAACAAAATTTCTTTGACTCATAAACCTCCTTGAGGTATTGAACATCAGTCTTTGTCCATACTTTCTACATTCAATAATTCTATGGCAAAAATCCTTACAATAAAAACAATAACCATAGAAATTACTTGCATACCTGATGTAAGGTTGTCTCTTCCATGCTTTCCTCTTTTGCTGGTTTGAATCATTCCTCCTTGCACGAAAATATGCAGCAATGTGTCCCTGCTTGTGGCAGACATAACATGTGGCATTCTTCATAGGAGGCAAGAATCTCCTTTGATGGCTTCCAAATTTGATATAATCAAGAATATATGATCTTTTTTCTGTTGTCTTAGTATTTGTTACAATCTTTGTTATTAGAGGTTTCTTCTGGTCTCTATCTTTCTCATTACATGTTTCTTCCTTTGTAGGAATTATTTGGGCTGCTTCATCAACCTTCTTTGCTTTCACAAAAATTATATTTTTGTTTTCCTTTGCTTGATTCTCCTTCATATCCTATCCCAGTTTTTATTAGAGGAGATATTTGAGCATCCAAGATTTCATTCAACCTGCTAGAACTTTTCATTTGATAAGGGTATATAGAAACTTTCTGTTGAGCACTTTCTAATTTCCTTCTCAGACACAGAATTTCTTCTTCCAGCTTCTCTTGTTATCAAGTTTTATCTTTGATTTGCTGAAGTAATATATCTTCTATCTTTTTGGCTTCTTCAAGCTTTACCTTCAGCTACATGAGGACTTCTAAATTTTTTTCTTCTTTCACACATTTGAGGAGAATCTCTTTTTGTTTTCTGCATTTTAGTTTGAGTCTGTCAATCTCCTCCAGAGCACTTCTTAGCTCCCCCTCAAGATCGACTTCCCCTTCTTCTTCTTATTCTAACGGGAGTCCTTCAAGATCTTCTATGGCCATTAATAAAAATTCAGAGGTTCCCTCTTCTCCTGAGATTTCATTTGAGTCTTCAGATGCACTACTATCTTGCTGAGCATAGAAGGATTTTCTGCTGAATTTCTTTCCTTTCTGCCAATTCTTTGATGTGTCTTTCTCTGATTCTTGAGCTTGATTTCTTACTTTCTTGTGAGGACATCTAGCAGCATAATGTCCAACTCTTCCACAGTTAAAGCATTTAAAAGGAAGTTTGCCTTTGTATCTACCCGATCCTCTATCCAATTTCTTGACAAATTTAGCCTCTTCTTCATCAGAGCAGGAGCATATGTATTCCTTTTCTTCTTTCTTCTTTTCTATTTTGAATGTTGCTTCCCTTGTACTTGGCTTCTTCTGTGGGAGCCTCATCTCATATGCTGTAAGATTTCCTAGTAGTTGGTTCATGGTCAAGGTCTCCCAATCAGTTGTTTCTTCTATTGCAGACACCTTGGGATTGAATCTGGATGGAAGAGATATTAGAATCTTTTGTACAATTATACCTTCTGGTATTGTTTCTCCAAGAGCTTTCATACTGTTAACAATTTCTGCAACTTTTAAGAAGAAGCTCCCAACATCTTCATCATCATTCATTTTTAAATTTTCAAACTGGGCTCTATATACTTGAATTTTGGCAGTCTTAACCTCTTTATTTCCCTCATGGATATTCTCTAGAGTGTCCCACATATCTTTGGCAGTCTTACTGTGCATTATTTTGATAAACTCAGCTTCACATAGTCCATTTAAGATTGCATTCATTTCTTTTGCATTAGCTACAAAGATTTCTTTAGCTTCTTTCTCTGTATCAATTGACTTTGTGACATATCCAATTTCCACAGCATCCCAAGCTTCTAATCCTAAGGACATTATATAAGCTTTCATTCTTATTTTCCAAAAGGCATAATTTTCACCTGTAAAGAAAGGGGCTTTATTGGTTGAGCTTCCTTCTTGACTTGCCATCTTGAGAGCCTAGGATCTCCTTTCAGTTGTTAGACTGATATACAAGGAACCTGCTCTGATACCAATTGTTGAACCTCTAATTAAACTGAGAGGGGGGGTGAATCAGTTTAATACATTCCTGATCTTTTAAAACTTTTCATTAAACTTATTTACACCTTCATTTCAAACTCAATTTGATGTGAGAGTAATTTTAGAATGTAATAAGAAAGTATTATTTTAATAGAGCAGTAGACTTAATATGAGAGCAGCATATATTAATCAAATGATACATATCAGATCAATACATAAATATCATGCACAGAGACACCAGATATAAGTGGAAAGCCATAAAGGGAGAAAACCACATCTTATTATTGTTGTGATGCAAAGGCAAGCTCCAACTCCCTCTCACCACTGTTTTTCTGCAGGCACCAACCTACAGGAGGCTCCTACCTCAATTCTGCAAGCTACAACTTGCAAGGAAGCACCAACTCCCTTCAGTTTTCTGCAGGCACCAACCTACAGGAGGCTCCAACCTCAGTCAGCTACAACTGACGACTATCAAGCTGCAACTTGATAGGGAAGCTCCAAATTCCTCAATTTATCAAACTGAAAGTTTGCTGATTTACCTCAGATATCAGCCCTGTTTTGTAGCTTCTCCTTCTGTTCTGCTTTTCTTAATCTTCTCTGTCTTACTCTTCTATATTCTGCCTTCTCTCGATTTACTCTCTCTTCATTTAAAAAAAAAACTCACTCTGCATATCAAGATGATATTATTTATAGATTTCCTCACATGACTATTTGTATTCTGCTTGGAATTCGAAATGGAAAGTCATGTCTCTTTGCCTTCTGCCTTCTCACTCCTTTTATCAGCTTACTCAGAAATTATAATTGTAGGTGTCAATTTTAACATTACAGTGGGAGTTTGTTTTCTCTCGGAGACTTGCCAATGCATCACAAACAATAAAAATAATTAAACCATTTACATTCGAATTACAATGTGAATTCCAGCTCACTTATTCTATCTCTTGGTTTGCTGCGCATTTGTCTTTTCTGTGACTGTGTTTTGACTCTTTTCTGCTCTGTATGCTTTTTTGTCCTCTGCTGTGGTGTATTTGTTGCATACGTGTAATAGTGCTTTTATATCAGTGCCTCTTAGAAAAATACGTGACTGCTGACTTGCAGCAAGTGTCTTGTTGATGTCGAACTTTCCGCAAGCGAAACGGACATATATCACAGTCATTGTATATTAAGAATCGCCCTCCCGTTAAGCTAAGGCCCGTGGGTCTACAGACCACACGGCTTATCGCAACAGTGTTATATATATATATATATATATATATATATATATATATAACATCGCCCTTTCATATATATATAAGTAATTTCAACACTCAGCATACATACAACCTTCCTTTTAAAAAGGCTTAAATCAATTCTCGGCATTATATAATAAAAACTCTTTAAACAAATAAGAACTCCTTTCGGGCTCACTCGCCGATCTTTCCGATGCGATGTATCACTTCTCAGCCTCTTCCGATTGCGATTATTCACTGTTATGGCGAAACTTCAAACATATATCAGTCTTGGCTTATAAACCCATCGGGTCCGGCCTTTCAATCGCAATCGCAAATCTTTGTTAACATGTTCCGGAACTCAAACCTATCAAGTCACAGTTTATCAGTCCATCGGGTCCGAATCTCAATCGCAATCGCAAATTTCTATTGTGATGTTCCGATGCTCCACTTTACCTCCGATGCGATTGACCATGGAACTGAAACATTTGTTAGTCATAATTTATAAGCCCATCGGGTCCGGGCTTCAATCGCAATCGCAAGTCTTTAACATGTGTTCCGATTGACCAGTGCCGATGCGATTGGAACATGGAATTGAAACATTTGTTAATCATAATTTATAATCCCATCGGGTCCGGGCTTCAATCGCAATCACAAGTCTTTAACATATGTTCCGACGCTCTTGTAATCTCCGATGCGATTAGTCGGAATTCAAATATATATAAACCATCGTTAATACACCCATCGGGTCCGAACTCTTAATCGCAATCGCAAGTCTTTTAATATGTGTTGCGATTGGCCACTGTTCATTGTATTTTTCCGATGCGATTGGGAAAGGACTTCAAACACGTTTGAATTATAATTTATACCTCCATCGGGTCCGGACTTCCAATCGCAATCGCAACTCATATATTCTCCGATGCGATTGACCTGTGCCGATGCAATTAGACCTGGAACTCAAATATATGTTAACCATGATTTATAGACCCGTCGGGTCCGAACTTCAATCGCAATCGCAACTTCCTGTTGGTTACATGTTCTGCTGCCCTTGCGATCTCCGATTGCGATTGGGGAGGGGTCCCACCTTATAAACTTTGTTTTATGCGCTCCACTTATATAACATAATATATATGCCTTGGTCCTTTGCAGCATACGTAATGCGCGGCATTTATATGTAAGATGATGGATATATATATATATATATATATATATATGTATCCTCCATCGGGGTAGGCGATTCCCGGAATAATATTTGTGTTGTATAACGCCGGTTGGAGTGTGCAATTCCCGGAATATGGTTCTGTATTATATGCATTGCATTGCTGCTGGAGTTAAGCGATTCCCGGAATAAGGATTATGTATTATATGTATAACGCCGGTTGGAGTGTGTGATTATCGGAATTTTGTAACGGCTCTCTTCCTCTGTCACTTAGTCTCTACCTCTGCCTCTGCTGCTTCTCTCGCTCTGCCTCTGTCTCTACCTTTCGATAACGGTTCTTCACTGTGCTTCTATGACTGTTACATTTTGACTTTCTTCTTGCTGCCTCTATTGCTTTCGCTGTGCCTCTTTTGCCTTCCTCTGCTTCAGCGCTGCCTCTTTTGCCTGAGTGCTGCCTCCTTTGCCATCAATGACAATATTTCCAACAGCATGTGTCACACGGGTCATGCACCCTCCAAGTGTCACATATGACATCATGACACATACATGCATATGAAAAAGTTGGTCAATGGGTAGACTTGTGAGATATGAATCATCATATATTAATGGAATTGGTATGTCATGAGGCAATAATGGTGGTCTGCTCATCTCTCGATGCAATGCGAAATTCACATTGGCCAATGTGGTATGCATGATATCTGCAATGGTTAACCACACAAAACCCTTCTCTTCAATGGCTCTTCATATTTAACAAAAGCCCCTAATGTTTAAAGAATTGAAATGCAAGAAAAAGAGGAGAACACATAGTAAACAAAAGTACAATAAACTTTTTATTAAAACAAAGAATAACTGTAAGAGCTACATTAAGGTGGATAATTTGTCCTTTTACAAAATTTGACTTGTTACTCATAGCATTTTTTAGTTAAAATACACGAGTAAAATTCATGGGCGGGTAAATACCATGGATGAATGAATACCATGGGTAGATGCCACTTACAATACCATGGATAAATTCCATAGGTGGATAACTACTATGGGTGGATAAATACCATGGGTGAATGAATACCATGGGTAGATGCCACTTACAATACCATGGGTAAATTCCATGGGTGGATAAATACCATGGGTGGATGAATACCGTAGATGGATGCCACTTTCCATTTGGATCAAGTGAAAATGAAATAGTGTTGAATGGTAGAAAATGTGAATAAAAAGAATGTAATCAATTACAAATAATATTCATTATGATCAATCTTAAACTATTTTCTTCTATTGTTCTTATTATCAAACATGTTAGTTTTGCCATTTTTTTCTATAGATCATATGAAAAGGGTGATTGAATTCGTAGACCATTCAAAGTTTTAATTCTAGCTATTGTAGTAAATGTCATACCTTGTTTCTTGCTCTCCAATATTAATAGTATCTTTCTCCAAAGTCGATCATTGTGACTTATGGAGTGTTAAATCCCAAGTAAGTTTTAATGGTAGTTGTTTTTTTATTACCTCGTTTAAACACAAAGTGACTAATAATGTTAAATGATGGAAAATGAGAATAGTAAGAATGTAGTCAATTACAAATAGTTTCTAGTTTCAAGAAGAAAATATTTCAGGAAAGTGAATATTTTATTTAAGATGAAAATTCAAGTATTTTATTTATGGTTAAATTACAATAACACATAAATCAATGCACCTCGTCAATAATTGTTATGTGCTTTCATTGAAATCAATGCAAACTATCAATATAATTACTTTTAACATAATGTACATCATACATCTAGTTACATCAAATCAAAAATCACCATCTATACTAAAATCAATGCATCTAATGCAAATAATCAAAAGGATTAGAAATAAACATCTACACTGAAATTAATGCATCTAGTGCAAACAATCAAATAGAATTTGAAATCAACATCTACACTAAAATCAATACATCTAGTGCAAGCAGTCAAATAGGATTAGAAATCAATACCTACATTGAAAATTAATGCATGATCAAAAGCTTAGTATTTAGCTAAAAAATGAAAGTTCTCATAAATTCTTCAAACCAGAGAAACCGGATAGATCTTGTCACCGAGATTCCAATGCAACTAGTTTCATCAAAATCCGAGTTCGTATGAGTAAGTTATGGTCTGTTGTTCGTTTTCCCAAACAGGTAAAAATTGTGAAAAACAATGATAGACTAATGACTTGGCAGTCCAGTCAGCACCTCAGGAATCTTCAGGGAATATTCTCCAATTTTCAGCCAGTGACACTCTGACAAGTGTCATCACCGGATTTGTCAATGTTGCTTGGGGAAGTAGAATTTTTCTCCTATTCCTAAGTTTGGAATTATCTATGGTGGATTATTTTTATTAATGGTGGAATTTTTAGGCCAATGGGGAAGGGCCACGTGGCACAACTGAAGTTTGCCACATGCCCCCCCCCCCCATGGCAAGGTGGATGGCATACGTTTTTATTGCAAGGTCGAAATGTGGGCACATTATTAATTTTATACAAAGTTGAATCAAAGGTTGGAGCCATACCACGAGCGCAACATATATCAACATATATATATGTATATCCAAAGTCAAGACCTATGGCTCGAACTATATGCCACATTCAACAAAATTATATGGAGGGGGTCGAGGTTGAACCCACAACCACCTGCCTATGACACCACTGCCTTACCACTATGCCATCAACCGAGTTCCTTAACCATTAAGGACTCTGCATTTATTTAAAGAGTATCACCGTAGAGTATGGGCGTTTGGAGGGGAACAACCCCGTGGGCTAGCCCCCTCCCACATGACCATGATTTGAATACCAGGAGCTAAAACACGTATTTCGCCGAAGTTTTTTTAAACCATATTAATTATGTTAATCCATGGTTTAACCACGATAATCCGAGATTTCCGGCTAAGTGCGAGTTAGCGCTAAACGCGCCTTAACCCCACTTAACTCATACTTATCACTTAATTAATTACAAATTATATTGGCAGAAGGTTTTGCGGACCCTCCAAATAAGGAGCGGCTCCACATTTAATGGAGTTAACTGGCGGACTTCTAGAATTAGTGGAGAAAAACTAGGAAATTTTTGTTTTTCCATAAATGAGGCAATTTTAGACTAATTTTGGCTCAGGAAGGGTCATTCTTGGTAGATTTGGATGTTTTGGAGCCATGGGAGGAGGTTTCAAAGTCAACAGGAGATTGTAAACAAAAATTTTGCGCACTTTAAGCTAATACAAAGGCCCACACTATGAAGCTGGACTAAGGAGATGTAGCCTAGGAGGGGTGAACTCCTTCATCAAAAACTTGTGTATTTGTCTTTGTTATTTTTTCTTGCTATGTTTTTATATGTTTTTGTTCAGCATTGAGTCTCCATGATTTTAATTTCATGAAATACACTTAATCTCATCAAGTTTAATGATATGTCAATCATAAACACATGTATAAACCATTGTATGATAAGAAAACCAAAGCACCTTCATGTTAATTATGAAACTGACATTAGCACGACATTACCTAACAATCAATTTCAGATCAAGTTGGTATCAGAGCACAAGGTTGCTAAAGGTTATTTTCTTTCTTTGCTTGAGATTATGCAAGAAGGGTTTTAATAGTTGCAATTTTGTGATGCTACAAGGTTGAAGTTGCAGAGAGGAGAAGGGAAGCTATTGGTTGTTAGTCCTGAGATTAGGAAAAGGATAAAGAGAGCTGAGAAAGCATCATATTCACCCAAATTTCCATTCAAAGCTGCACTTGAAGCACCTAAAGTTATATCTCTAGTAGTTAAGATTGAAGAGGTACAAATTGCACAAGAAGATGAAGTGATTGAAGAGGTACAAGCATCATAGATTGAGCTTGAATCCTTAGCAATTATGTCGGGAGTTGGAGAGACTCATGGACATTCAGAAGAAGAGAATTTCAAGAGAGACTTCAAAGACATACAAATAATGTTTAAAGTCATGTTTGATGCATTCACTTCAGAAATAGGAGGAGAGGGTTCTAAGCCTCTACATGGAGAAGGATCTTCACATGGTACGAAGGATGAAGAGAAGAGTTAGAAAGGTAGTTGAGGAAATACACCTCCATCTCCACCATCATCATCCTCATCATATTCATCAACATCTTCATCTTCCACTTCCACTACAAAAACCACCCACACTCATTCAAAAATCCCAAAAGGAAAAACTCCATTACTCAAGTTGGACATCAAGTTTGAACCTCCCATGTGCAATGGTGAGGTAAATGCAGAGAAGTTAGAAAATTGGATCCGTCAATTGGAAGTACATTGTAGAATTTAGAATCTACAAGAGGATGGCATAAATATCTAGTTAGCTTCATTAAGGCTAGAAGGAGGAACACTAGTTTGGTGGGAGGCAAAGACTCAAGAGGAAATGTGAATTCATGGTAAGATGTCCATTTCTTGGTTTGAATTCATTTCTTCCATTAAAAGATATTTTTATCCATTAGCCTATATGCAAAAAGAAATAACAAGTTGGCAAAACTTTAGGCAACTCAAAGGCCAAACTATTCAAGAGTACACCTAGGAGTTTAGAAAGAGGGCTTTGTTATTAGGAGTAAACTTGAATTCACAAGACACACTCTTGAAATAAATTTGGGGTTTGCATTCCTACTTGAAACATATTATCCTTATGTTTAACCTATTGGGGTCCTGTGATTTATAAGATTGGCATACTAAATGACAAGGAAACATCAGAACCACTTTGGAATCCTAGGATCTAGCCCTCCTGGATTCAGAAAGGGATCTCTCTATATGTGTTTTCAAAGATATATCTTCAAGGCTTATGAGATGATATGAGGCTAGTTATGGAGCACAAGGGATTTTTTGTTTTTGGTTGGGAATAATTAAAGGGAAGGTCATGTGAAGTGAAGAAGGAAATAAGTGGAAGGACGTTTAAGCATGGGAAGATAGGTCAAAAAACAGTACTAAACCATTGGGCTATGGAGTCATAAAATGGTTTACTTGCACAGCAGTTATACAAGGGTTTTCAAAGGGCAAGTCATCTATATCAGAAGATCTTTTAAGTTGAATTGATTGAGTGAAACATTAAGGAGTGAGGTGAAATAAGCAACATGTAAGAAAACAAAGGGCAGCCTAAGATCATGTAAGGACTTTTAACCTATCCTACTTTGACATACTCTTAGGAACAGAAAACATATAATAAAACAAAGTGGAAGCTAAGATCAGGTAAGGAATTTTAACCTAACCTGCTTTTGACATGCACTCAAAGGAAAAAACATGTAAGATAAACATAAAAATCAACCTAAGATCAGGTAAGGACTTTTAACAAAGCCTGCTTTTGGCACACTTTAAAGGGAAATCTTCAAAACAATTGTTTAAGACTAAACAAGGGATAGGGCTAACCATAAAATTCCTTGATTAAAACTCTACTTAGCATGTAATGAAGAAATCATTCAAGAACAACATCTCAAGTTCTACTCAGCTAGACACGGGCTCACCAACATTCATTGACTAGTTATACTCTATTGAAATCATTCCCAAATACACATTTAGAAGAAAACATAAAGACAAAGATTTATCAGTGAGATCTAGGGTACTTCGCAGTAAATCCCACTCTATATTTGCTGTTCTTTATCAGAGAATATGAACACAATGGAAACATAAGGAAAATAACAGTTACAGTGAGAATAACATCACCAATTATTTAGATTAGGATCCAGTGAATCTAATTGTCTATTGATGTTCAAAACTAGTTACATACTTTGAGTCCAATAGCTTTTACAGTCCAATGCTTTTCTTCCCAGCCTACTATATTACAAACTACTCAGAAACTCTTACTCAATAACAGTTTAGACAATTAACAATTTCCCAACCTTTTACAATGAGTTTTCTGTGAATATTTATAGGTGAATGAGGAAGAGTGTGGCAGAAATGGTAATAAATATCAATTAATACAGAGGGGGAAAAGGTGGACGAATGCCCATTTTTCTTAATGAACCTTGCATTAACTTATGGTACCAATTTAGTAGTTTTCCTATCTTTGGGGCATATCTGGTAGGCATGGTAATAACTCAGAAGTATGCTTCTTTGAAGATAACTATGGCTGAAGTACTCTGTTGACTTCTCGGATAAGAAAACTGTCATTTTTTTGGGTTTTGTAGCCCCATTAGTTTCGCAGAGGGTTTGTCAGCAGGATGGCTGTCAAAGTGTCTATGGAAAGTAAAGCAGATGGCAGGTGTCTTGTTGGTGGAGTAATAGCTTCTGTAGATGTGGCTCTGACTTTCTTCTGCTGATCTGTCTTGTTTCCTTTGTGTACAGGTGGCTCAGCTTCCTTCTGCAATGGAGGGTTTGATGTGTAATCAATGTCCAAGAAACATTGATTAAACTCTGAAATTCGACCCCTCAGCCCCTTTAAATATTGATTCTTTGGTTGTGGGAGACCTGTGGATAAATCCACCATTAAACCTGCACATGAAAACAAACTGGTTAAGAAATCCTATGTTTCTTGGTTTAACTGCAACAAAGGGCTCGAGCGTGGGCAGAGGAGCAGTGCAGAGGAGGTGAATGCAGCGGGGTGAGATTCCATGGCGGAAACCAGACAGAGAAGGTTTAAACGGGATTTATGGCGCGAAATATAGAAAGGTGGTTTTGGAAAACTGACAGCGGTTTTCGCGTGGGGTGAAGGCGGTAACTGGTTTGGAGCAAGGGGAACGTGATACGGTCTAATGGTTGACACGTGTGCTCTTGAAAATTGCCCATTTCGCATTCAAAGTGCATGGAGATGAGGAGGGGAAAAATGAACGTGAAATGGAATCTGGGCCGTTAGATCTGAGGGGGGCAGATCTATGGTTGGGAATGAATGCGGAGGGATAAGAGTAGCACGGCAGGAAGGAATGGTGGGGCCGGGCTAATGCATGTCTAGGAAAAAATCATCTTTTTTGCGTTCAAGAATGGGTTTTAGATCGTTATGGAGGAACGGGTGTGAAAATGCATCTGGGCCGTTAGATCTTGGGGGGGGGGGGGATATCAACGGTGGAGATCTTACAGGAACACAATGGGAAGGCCCCGCGTGATCGGGTGGGACCAGCGGGAATAAAGGGGAAATTGAAAGAAAAATGCGCAATGCGGGTCACTAGAGGTACGAACAAATTGGTGGGTCGAGTGCCTCCGCAGTCAATCTTAGCCGTTGGATCGGGATCAAGAATGGACGGTGGAGCTAAGAGTCAGGGAAGGATGGATTAGAATGTTGCGATGGCCGATGAGCGATGGAGCGATGGAGTGATGTGCTGATGCAGTGATGTGCCGATGTAGTGATGTGTTGATGGAGCGATGGAGCAATGGAGCGATGTGCCGATGCAATGATGTGTCGATGCAACGATGTACCGATGGGACGATGGAGTGATGGAGCGACGGAAAATAGCCGTCGGATCTTGAGGAAGATCGACGATAGATATTTTCATTGGGAGATCCGCATATCGGCAGAGAAAGGGCAGGAACACGGGAACGAGAAATTCCGACGTGCCGATGCGATGAAGTGGAGCAATTGAAGAATGCTGATGCGATGAGCAGATCGGCATATCAGAAATCGGCAGAAAAATAGGTAAAGGCTTGAGAAATTTGAAAACGCTGATGGCCGATAGGCTTAGCGCCTTGGTCGCAGGCGTGGTTACAAGGCGGGAAAAGGGGTTAGGGGCTTAAGCAAAAGCGCTTCAGGCCCTATATGTAAAAATGAAGTATTAGGCCAAAAATGGAGGTTTTTTAATGGTTTTTGGAGGTTCCGATAGGATGGAAAAAGGGTTTTAAACCAAAACCAAGGGGACTTCCAAGGCTTAGAAGGGGGTTTGAGGAAGTAGAGGTAAAAATGAGGAAAGTGGGGTGATTTTTGCAGAGGGATTTCTAAAAGGTAAATGGTGAAAAGTGGGTCTAAAGAGCAGTTTCTTTTATAACAGCAAGGTTCCTTGGAATGCTCTTTTTAAGGAAACTGTTAGCCACCCATAAAATTCTGTTATATCAGATGGTGGCTAAATGATGTTGGATAGCCTTCAAGAAACAATTTCATTACTAAAATTGCTGATACTTGAAGACTTTTGATAATATCCTATCCTTGGATAATATTCACTACTGTTTCCCTTCAAGACTCATAGATCCTGCTGATCTCCAAAGCCAAAACACTGCTGCAATCCCATTTTTCCCTTTTTCTCCTTCCCATACTAACCTCATTTTCCATTTGCCCATTCCCCATGAAAATCCCATAATTTCATGTTTTCTTCCCTTCCCCTTTCATAAAAATCCATTTCATAAGGTCTAAGACCCCTTCTTAGCCTTATCAGAACCCTCTATTTCCATTAAAAAACCATTAAAAATCATGAAAATACATAGTTTTTATGTATTGGGCTTAAGCCCCCTCAGACTTAATTTTTTAAGCCTTGTCGTCCATGCACCCAAGCGCCCGAACCGAATGCTAAACCTCTCGAGCGCTTATCCCTTTCAAATTATATTTCCTCGCAGGAACATATAAAACCTTTGTTTTTTGTAAAAAACCTGTCATTTTATTATTTTTATTAAAAACCCACCCGTGCAATTGTGGAGTGATCTCCACCGTCGATCTGCTCCGCAGATCGGACGGTGTGGACTTCGCCCTACCATGTGGTCCCCGCCATTCGAATCTTTAATCACCACCGTTGATCTGCTCCTCAGATCAACGAAGCGGAGCGCGCCTTGCCCTGTGGACCCCGCCATTCCCCGCGCTGTTTTCCAAAACCACGGTTTATTCCGCACCACTCTTCGAACAAAGGCTGTTTTGGCCCGAGGCCTAGCGATTCCACACACCTCTTGACACGTGTCCTCTGTACTTTTCAAAAACCACCGCGTAAAGTCATTCCCCCGCGCATTATCCGTCAAACCATGGCCGCCCAGCGGAATAAATAACAGCCATCTGATCTGGTCCCGCACATCTAATGGTGATCGCCTATCCACGCTGCCCACCCTTTAATCAAGCTGCATGCGTTTTAGCTGGACCCCGGCGCAACTGAAAATCCATCTCCGCCGTCGATCTCTGCAGATCGACGGTCCGCATTCAAATTCCTGATTCCATTACGCGGTCAACCTTTTTCCTCCGCGGACTTTCCAAATCGCTCCCGACCGTTGATTATAGCGCGATCAACGGCTCCAATCGCCCCACTCCCCCGCACACCTTCCGATGCAGTTTTCCATATAAACGCAGGATTTTATAATTTTGTTTGTATTTTGCAGGTTTTAAAATTCTTTCGCCATGTCTGAAGAAGATTCGAAGGACGAGGGTGACGACTCCCGTTCTTTCGATTTAACGAAGGAAATTGACCACAGGATATAGGACTGAGTTTTCAACAAGGTTTCATGAGCCGTTGACACAGCATGCCCCTGTCAAACCTGCAAAACATCGAACAAACCCAGAAAAAGAGTATCAGAAAGTAGAAATGGATCAGAGTGAGAGTTTAATGGACAGATTGGAAGGGATTACGGCTAAGACGGCCATCAGAAGCCTAATCTCCCAGCCTAAAACACAGCTTAAAAGGAAAACCTAAAAGTGTTTATCAGACATAATGCCTCCACCACCATATCTGAGGCAAATAGATTCCTCAACCACCACAGCGCCACCTGTGCCTCAAAGGATTCAATCAGGAGCTGGATTTATTCATCAGGATCATATTTTTGCCTCAACACAGCCAAAGAAGTCACTTCCGCCAGGGCCTTCAATGCAAAGAATATCTGCAGAGTTACTTCGGACTACCTGTGCCTCAAAGGTCAACAAATACTCCTACCCAGCTTAAAATCATGAGTGAAAATCAATTAATACGGTGAACACCTCTTCTATTTCTTCATTGATCATCCCAAGGGCCAATGGGCCATTTAAATCCTGTATTAATTGTAATTGAGATCTTTTTCAGATCTCACCTCCTCATCTTTCTATATATACCACAGCAGAGATGAGTGGGTGGTTGGTTGGTTGTTTATTGTTGTTTGATCACAATTTGTAACATTGAAACTCTCGGAAATAAATATACAAGTCTGTTGAAGTTGAAAACAAATTGAAGTCTTGGATGTCTTGATGATGCTGTGGCACTCCTGTTCCTGAGAAGGCTCTATCACTGGGTTCATGAGCTTGGTTGTTGGTGAAGTATTCTAATTGTTTAATGTTTTCTCCTATTTTCATTATGTTTCATAATCTCTTACCACAGTAGGCTGAAGGTTTTAGGCTAAGAAATGACTCCTAGAAGCACCTTAGACCTGTTCACCCTTCACTGTTTTATGTTTTATTCTGCTGAAGTATTTTAGAGGCTTTAAACCTTCTCTTTAGTCTTCATGCTTGTTTATTTCCTTGATAGCTCAAATATTTGGTTTCAGCATGATTTATGGTTCTCCCTGCTTGTCTGCCATCACTTGAAAGCTGTTATTGAAGTCTCCCTTTGAAGTACCATTGTCTTAAGTTAATCAAAGAGGTCGGTTTTGATCTTACCCTTTGCCCCTGCTTGAACAGTTGTTTTGAAGGTCTTTATAGTTGCAAGAATAGATGTTATTTAGGTGTTCCCTCTTCTATGAATGTAGCTATCAGTGAATCTTTTATGTTTTCTAAGTCCTTTAAAATAAAATCTTTGAGGAAATAGGGAGTTCCTCGAATCTTAGATTTCATTTTAAAAGTTTTCTTGAAGTCATTATTTGCTTAAATAATGTTTGTGGAATTTATGATTAGCCCTATCTATCAAATATCTCTTTATTGTTAAGTTATGTTTTCAAGTTCCCTTTGTTGAGAATTAAGCTTCTCTTTCCAAAACATTAATGTCCATCTCATTCCAAAACAAAGGATCCTATGGCCAAGTTTGATTTTCCCTTTGATATCCCATATCCCTTGAAGAGTTTGTCATGACCTTATTTTGACTCCATTTCCCAATGAACCAGATATTTCCTCTTTCTGTCTATCTTTCCTAGACCTTTCATATTCTTCTGTATCAACTCAACCCAACCAAACAAACATCTGCACTTAAATAACTAGTCTAAAATCCATAATCAAAGCAAACAAGATAAACCTTTGCAAACAAATATTTGAGAGATCCCTCTCTGAGAACAGGAGGACTAGATCTTGGAACTCTAAAGATTGGTTCTGATGTTGCCTTGTCTTTTGATTGGCCAAACTGTCAAAACACAGGACACCAACATAATGGCGATCACGGTGGGACCTACTGAGAATTAGAGGTTTCAAAACCTTTCTTAAAACCTTTTAGGTCCAGTATAACATAAGTAACTTTCTTCAAGCACTGCCTAACATAATGGCAATCATGATAGGACTCGACTGAATCAGTGACAAACTAAGTAACCCTTAGGATTCCTTTTAATCCTTATCAAACCTTGAAGGAACCAGTTACCAAGCCATAAGAGAAACTCTGTTTGTTTGAACACCTTAGCTAAGTGAAAAATCAGATTTAGAACACTCTCTTAACCTATAAAACCAAAATAAACTCAGAAAAACCCAAAAATATTTCAAGTTTGGCTTCATAATAAACATGGTAGTGGACCATAGAACCTTTTACCTCCTCACGAGCTAAAAAATTCCACTTTATAGTGAAACACTCATTCCCACATATCACTTACCTTTGATGTGTTTTACCTTGTACTCTTAGACAGAGTCTGGAAAGGGCTAGATAGCCTCTAGATCTCATCCTCTTTTAGAGGTGATATATCTGGTGAATTCCCTCCCAGTCAATCTCTGGTTAGAGTTTGTTGTGTTTCGGGATATCCTTAAAAAAGGATGTTTCACAAGCACTGTGGTGGACAGTGTATCTTTTTGAAAACACTCTAAACTTTCCACCTGGCGACTCCACAATCCTGAACAAGCCTTAAGACTCCACTGGGAAGAACCCTCATCATTATAATATCATTCAAATCCAGTTAGAAGACTGTAGGATTAAAATTGTGAAAACAGATTATTTAACCCCTCAAATATTGTCATATCGGGTTGAACTTTTCATGTTTATTTGGGTCTAAAAACATAGCATAGTGGCTCCTAGAAAGATTCATACTAGAGCCCATCCTGACCCCAACCCACCTAAAATAGTTGATGACCCAGAAAGTATCCTCTGGAAGTCTCCTAAGATTAAATTATCAATTGTTTTCAGATCACCCCTAAGAGCTAAATCAGTTCCTGAAAAACTTTCAGCTCTACAACACTCACAAGCTGACTTGGTTAATCCATTTAGGACTAGGTCATTTAGTGAGTTAGAAGAACTAGATTCTGAGTCTTCACTATCATCTCCTGAAACAAGTGAACATCTTGGTAGCAGAGAAACAACATCTCCTGATTTACATTTTCTTCACATCCTAGGTGTCTCTCATCCAAGATCAACTCAGCAGTCTACTCCTGGTCCATCCACTTCTACTCATCCTACATCCACTGTTCAAACCACCACACCTCAGCCCACTTTCCCTCTTGTCAATCCACCACTTGTTAATCCACCCCCACCACATATCATGGCAGCATGGTATGCTCCCTTAGCCCTTACTGTACCACTAGTCAATCTTCCACAGGACTATCAGTCCAAAATTCCATTATATGATGCTAATAATGCTACAACTGCATCACAACATGTGGATAAGATGAATGAATATTTTGACCGAAATGAAATTGATGATGATTCTGTCAAACTTAGATTATTTGCTCAGAGCTTAGGGGGAGAAGTAAGAAAATGGTTTAAAGGTTTAGCCCCCCGTAGTATTAACGATCTCCAAGCCTTCCATCAAACATTCCTAAACAAATGGGAAGTAAAGAAGAATCCTCTCCAAGTCCTTGCTGATTACAACAATCTCCATAGGAATCCTAGGGAAAGTGTACACGCATATTGTACTAGATTTAACAGTGTATATAATGCACTTTCCCCATAACTAAAACCTCCACAAGGCTCAGCCTTAAACAAGTTTCCTGAAGGATTTGACTCTGACATGACTTATTCACTGAGAGAAAGAGATTTTGCAACTCTTGAAGATATGCAAAGGGGTGCCCTTTCTGTGGAAGTCAACTTAATAGAAAAGAGAGCAAGAATGAAAACTGAAAAGAGATTATCTTTCAGAGAGGAATCCCCTCCCTCTACTTCAAGCTCAAAAATGGAGAGAATGTTGGAAGAAATGATGAAAGAGATGAACATAATTAAGAAAGCACAAGCAAATCAAAACCAGACTGCACTTCAAAACAATCAAAATAGAAATAGAAGTCAGAATTACAGAAGAGATAACAATCAAGATAAGAAAAAGAAAAGTGACCAACAAATTATACCTCCCTTTCAACAGAACTATGTAGATCAATATGAGGAAGACAGGGAGTTGGAAAGGTTGGAAGAATCACATGTAAACTTTATTGGATCAGACAGTGGCGAAAAATGTTTTCCTCACTGAGGAAGAACAAGGTTTCTTCTCTAATAATCAGAATACGAACACCTATAAAGATTCTGATGACTATAGATTGGGTTTTGAAAATGCAATCATGGAGGTACACAAACAGTATAATCTTAGGAGCAAGGGAAGTGTAGAAAATCCAAAATATAAGAATGCTAGCACTGCTGTCAAGAAAAACGCAGAAAACCAGCCCAAGAAGACAACAGAAAAAACCAACATTTCAGCCAAAAAACTAGATTTAAATAAAGACAAGGGAATCCAGCCAAATGTTGAACAAAGCACCCTTAGCACTTTAGCTAGTGGTCCTAGTAAAACTATTCCTCTCACTAGTTCAAGAAAGGTTCAGCAAATCAAAGCTGCTGAAAAGAATTCAATTGAAAAAATAGATGTAAATATTAACAAGTCAATTATTCCTTTCAGCCTTGAGGGAGAGATTGCTAAGATAAAAATTACCATCCCCCTAGCTGAACTAGTAACCCAAGAAGTGTACAAAAACCAAGTTTTGAAAGCTTTAAACTTAGGAAGTGATACTGACACCTTAAACTTGACAGATGACAAACCTGAATTGTTGTTTGGCCCAGAGGTTGAAGGAAAATATCAAGAAGGACCATTCCCTCCCTTCTATGTTAGTTTGAACATACACGATAAAATTCTACACAACACCATGTTAGATTCTGGAGCTTCACACAATCTAATGCCCAAAGTAGTAATGGAAAGTCCAGGCTTAGAGATTACTAAACCCTACAAAGATTTGTATTCTTTTGACTCAAGCAGAGTCAAATGTTTGGGTTTAATCAAAGATTTATGTGTTAACTTAGCTCAGATCCCCGCCAAGAATCTAGTAATGGATGTAGTTGTAGCTGACATTCCCCCTAAGTATGGCATGCTCTTATCAAGATCATGGGGAGCCAAACTTCAGGGAAGCCTTCAAATGGATATGTCTTATGCCACCATCCTTGTTTTTAACCAAAACAGAAGACTATACAGAGAATCCCACATGAAGTACATGGTGAGTAACATGGACAAACCAAAAAAAACTCCAATCTATTCTATTCAATCAAGTTTAGACTCCTTTATCTTGTGTAATGAAGATGAAATTACCCAACAAGGTAAAGAAAACATGAACCCAATCAATTCACCAGAACAATCCAATATTACCTCGAATCAACTTCAAAATATTGACAATCAACAGCAACAAGAAAGTGAAAATGAGTCAAACATACTTTGGACAGTAAATTTCGATGGATCCTGCAATAAAACTAGTGTAGGGGCAGGTGTCTGGATTCAGAACACAAATCAGAGTTTTTCATACAAATTAGATTTCCCGTGCACTAACAACATCGCTGAGTACGAAGCCCTCCTCCTAGGTTTACAATTGCTCAAACAGTTAAAGGCCCAAAGGATATCTATCTTAGGAGATTCTGAACTTATCATCAAACAAATCAAAGGAGAATACTCAGCCAAGAATCCAAGGCTTAGGGAATATCAAAATGCTGCCCTGGACCTACTAAAAACTTTCGAAAAATATGAACTCATTTTAATTCCTAGAGCACTGAATCATCTAGCAAATGAACTTGCCTTCATGGCCTAAAATAAATGAACAACTCAGTATAAAGGTGAAACACAGACCTAAAATAAATGAACAACTCAGTATAAAGGTGAAACACAGACCTATTGTGCCTAATAATGAATATCACTGGTAGGTGTTTGAATCTAACAAACACATAGATGATTTATTGAAATCAGAAAATGATTTCAGCATACCAACACTAGAAACCAGCCATGAAGAAAACTGGTTGTATATTGAACAAATCCCAGAGGTTGAAATGACATATCCTACTAATATAAATCATTGCGAAAATCTATTTGAAGCAGAGGTAGTGAACAATGAAGACCAAGAAGACTTGGAAGTCTTACAATGCAAAAATGATAAGATCCCAAGAGGTCTCACACCTCTAGAACACCTGTTTGATCTCAACGATGTAGCTAAAGAACCAAGAATGGAGCCTATGGAAACAAATATAGAAGAGCATAACATAGGCAGTCTAGCAGAACCTAAGACGATCAAGCTATCTAGCGCCCTCCCAGCTCACATAAAATTGAAATACATAGAGCTTTTCAAAGAATTTAAAGATGTGTTTGTTTGGGAATACAAAGACTTAAAATCATATGATACCAGCATCATTCAGCATAAAATTCCCTTGAAGGAAAATCAAAGGCCTTTCAAGAAAAAACTAAGGAGAATAAATCCCTTTTTATTACCTTTGGTTGAGGCAGAAATTGAGAAAATGTACAATGCTGGGATCATAGTACCCATTAGATTTTCAGAATGGGTATCAAACTTAGTTTCTGTTAGAAAGAAAACATGGGAAATCAGGCTTTGTATTGACTTCAGAAATTTAAACAGAGCCTCTCTAAAAGACAACTAGCCATTACCCAAGATGGACCATATACTTCAAAGGGTAGTTGGGTCAAGAAGAATATCCCTATTAGATGGGTTCTCAGGTTACAATAAGGTGTTAGTGTTCCCAAGTGACCAAATCAAAACTGCTTTTACCACACCTTGGGGCACCTTTATGTATGTCAAAATGCCTTTCGGATTAATGAATGCTGGGGCCACTTTCCAAAGTGCCATGGACATAGCCTTCTCTGAAGATATTGGCTATTTTATAATTATTTACCTTGATGACATAATTGTTTTCTCAAAAACTGATGAAGAACATTTGATTCACCTAAGAAAGGTTTTTGAGAAGTGTAGGAAATTTGGCTTATCACTGAATCCCAAGAAGACCCTCTTTGGTCTCCAAGAAGGGAAACTTCTTGGTCATATAATTTCATAAGAAGGAATCAAAATAGACCCTACAAGGATAGATGGCATATTGCAAATTAGCCATCCTAGAAGCCTCAAAGAATTGCAATCCTTCATTGGAAAGATAAATTTTTTGAGAAGGTTTATTCCCAACCTTGCTGAGCTATTAAAAAACATTACAAACATGCTTAAGAAAAACGTGGGTGTAAAATGGAATTTACCAGCTAAAAAATCATTCGAACTGGTCAAACAAGCTCTTACCCAAACACCAGTCCTGATTAGTCCTGATTTTACCAAAGAATTTTATATTTTTTCTTTTGCATCTGAACATACAATAGCTGCAGTCTTGCTTCAGAAAAATGATTTAGGGCAAGAACAGCCAATATCCTTCTTTAGTAGGGCCTTAAGAGACGCTCCTCTCAATTATAACATCATGGAGAAGCAAGCCTTAGCATTAGTGAAAGCTTTAAAAGACTTTAGGGTCTACATCTTACATTCTCACATAATTGCTTTTGTTCCACATACTGTTGTCAAGGATATTCTAAGTCAGGACCCTGATGGTAAAAGGGGAAAGTGGATTGCAACTATTCTTGAATATGACTTAGAAATTATGCCCACCAAACTAGTAAAAGGGAAAGGATTAGCAAAACTCATGGTTGAGTCTAACTTCCAAGCATTAGACATAAATATGGTAGATGTGTTGGAAGAAATAGAAGAATTTGATGCTCCTTTTATTGAAGAAACCTTTCTAAATTCTCCTTGGTATGCTAACATTGTTTATGTGCTTTTATATTTAAATACCCCTCCTTCTTTATCTAAAACTAAGGCTAGATTCTTAAAAAAAAAGGCTTTGAGTTTTTATATATTAAATGGAGTATTATATTGGAAAAATGATGTTGGAATTTTGCTCAAATGTTTACTTGAAGATGATGCAGAAAAAATCATGCATGAATTTCACGATGGTGAATGTGGAGGACACCTCTACTGGAAGGCCACAGCAAACAAAATTCTCAGATCAGGTTACTATTGGCCTACCCTTTTCCCAGACACTCAGAAGCTAGTCATGTCTTGCCATAAGTGTCAAATCTTTGATGGCAAGAGAAAGCTCCTTCCCTTACCCCTACATCCTATCAGAGTTGAGGCACCTTTTCAACAATGGGGGATGGACTTCATTGGAGAAATTCATCCATCCTCCTCAGCTCAACATAAGTGGATCCTCACAGCCACTGACTTCTTCACCAAATGGATAGAAGCTATACCTACTAGGAATGCTAATGACTCTGTCATTATCAAGTTTCTTGAAACCCATATCCTATCCAGATTTGGTTGTCCCAGAAAAATCATAACAGACAATGTTGTTGCTTTCAAATCTAAAAAGATGGTTGATTTCTGTCACAAATACCATATAACCCTGGGCCATTCCACTGCTTACTATCCCCAAGGGAATGGGTTAGCTGAATCCTCCAACAAGAGTCTCATTAATATCATTAAAAAGTTGTTGGAAGAAAATAGAAAATCATGGCACAGTAAGCTGGTTCATGCCTTATGGGCTGATAGACTAACCACAAACAAATCAATAAATATGTCCCCCTATCAGTTAGTTTATGGCATGGATGCAATCTTTCCTACCTCATTAGGAGTTCCAATCATGAAGCTCCTTCAAGAAGTACAGGTTGAAGAAAATGATATGCAGAGGAGGATCAACCAAACAATTCATTTGCAGCAGACCCGAGAAGAAGTTTATGAAAGAACACAGTTAGTCCAAGAAAATATGAAGAAGCAATTTGATAAAAGGACTAAGGCAAATAACTTCCAGATTGGAAATGTTGTTCTTAAATGGGATTCAAGGAGAGAAGAGAAGGGGAAACATGGAAAATTTGAGAACTTGTGGAAAGGGCCATATATTATTCATGCTGAGAGGGGTCATAATACATTTTTCTTGAAAGAAATGAATGGAGAAGACCTATATGGATGTCCTGTCAATGGAAGGATGCTCAAGCATTACTTTTGCCAAGAATCTTAAGTTTCAAAGCATTTGTGTTTTACCATTGTAGATATCATAGCCTAACCATTGCATTCAAAGTTAGAAGAAAATCAAAATACAAAAACAATAGAAAGAAAGAAAAGAGGGCAGTTTGTTAAAAACAAGAAAGGCAAAGCCCCATGCCCAAAAAGAGAAACAAATCTGAAAGTGTGCAAGCCTAAATGCCACTCCTGATAACCACACTTCTAGTTAGTCAAACAACCTAATCTTGACTAGTTAGTTTTAAATTTTCTGCTGATAGGGTAGTGAATTTGGTTTGCCAAACTGTTTAATATTGGCTCATCAGTAGATAGATTAGGATAGAAATTAAAGGTTCAAACAAATTCAAAATCTGAACCAAAGTCTCCAAAGAGAGATGACTCAAAACTGTTTCATTTTCTGAGTCATGAAAGAGAAAAATTGGTTCTAATTTGCCCAAAATCTGAATCAGTTATCAAAGAAGAGACAGCTCAAACAAAAGCAAAAACAACGCTGTGAAGAAAAGAGAAGGCCATGATGAGAAACTTTCAGATCTTAAACCTTCCTTTTTTTATTTTAATTTTCTACAAATAATAATCTATGTGCAGCTTGTGTTTATGCCATAGATCACAGCAAGTTAAAAAACTTAATCTTGACTTGACTGTTTTTTAATTTATGTTATAGAATTTAGAGAATGGAGTCCATTGGAAAGCTTAATCACAACAGACGGTAGA
>CM076576.1:105197300-105403272 GCA_034641835.2 Pinus albicaulis | reverse complement strand
ACCATACTTGTGGAAGCACCATGTTGTGTATGAGTCTCGACCTCGTGCTGTCATTGTTACTTTGGGAAATAAGTTGTACAGGATACCAGAGGTACCACCTCCCGCGGCTATCTCTTTGGTTAGTGCAAAACAATGAAGCAAGCTCATTTCCCAAACCAGGAAATTCGTTTTCCTGATGATCCGCCCCCAGGGCAAGAAGAAGACTGTGGCCACGACCTCCAGACAGGGCTCCTCTGCACAACAACAACAAATGGATAAGGTTTTGGAGGAGTACGGGGACATATTCACCTCACCCACAGGGGTTCCTCTGCACTGTCAGGTCAAGCACCCGATTGACCCCCGGTGCGCCACTACCTAATGGACCGATCTATCGGCGCTCTGTTCTGGAGAATGATGAAATCAAGAGGCAGATTCAGGAGCTGTTGCAGAAAGGTCACATCAGACCAAGTTCATCGCCCTGTGGGAGCCCGATCGTGTTGGTACGGAAGAAGGATGGGACGTGGAGACTCTGTATTGACTATCGGGCGCTGAACAAGATCACTGTCCGGAATAGGTACCCAATCCCACGGATTGATGACCTTCTGGACCAACTCCAAGGTGCAAAATATTTCAGTAAGATCGACCTGAAGTCTGGGTATCACCCGGTACCAATTGAACCCTCTGATGTGTGGAAGACTGCCTTCAAAGCTAAGGAAGGCCTTTTTGAATGGCTGGTCATGCCTTTCGGGTTGACGAATGCTCCCGCAACCTTCATGAGGATGATGGACGACATATTGCGGCCATTCACCAACTCATTTGTAGTGGTGTACTTGGATGACATTCTGATCTTTAGCAAGACTTGGGAAGAGCACCTTCACCACATCCGACAAGTCCTCCAAACACTGCGGCAACACAAGTTGTGTGCCAATTTGGAGAAGTGCACTTTTGGCATGACCCAGGTTCAATATCTGGGATACATTATTGATGAAAGGGGGGTGCATGTGGATCCGGCCAAGATCCAAGTCATTCAGGATTGGCCAGCCCCGACCACTATAACAGAGCTTCGCAGCTTTCTGGGTCTTGCTAATTTCTACCGCAGATTCGTGTTGGGATTCTCTCATATCACTTGGCCCTTGAGTCAAGTCACCAAAGGAGGAGCAAGAGAAAAATTCTTTTGGTCGGAACCTCAATAGAAGGCATTCAAAGAATTGAAAAATCGCCTCTGTTCTGCCCCAGTGCTCACCTTACCAGACTTGCAGCAGCCATTTGAGATCGAGACAGATGCCTCTGACTATGCTATTGGGGCAGTTCTTACTCAAAAGGGACATCCAGTGGCATATCACAGTGAGACATTGTCTGAGACAGTTCGCAAGTATCCCACCTATGACAAAGAAATGTATTCCATTGTGCAAGCCTGTCGACAATGGAAGCATTACATTTTGGGGAAGGAAACGATCATCCACACAGACCACCGGCCCCTGCAGTTCATACAGACACAAGGGAAGTTGCAGAATGATCGCCATCAGAAGTGGTCCACATATCTGCAACAGTTTCATTTGAACATCAAGTACAAAAAGGGTAGCACCAATAATGTTGCAGACTGCCTCAGCCGACCACCGATCGTGGTGCTCACCACCGTGCTCAACTCTTGTGGGCATGAGACTTCTGATTGGCCGCTTCTCTATGAGAGTGACCCAGAATTCGGCCACACTTACAAGGCACTCTTGGGGGGCACGCAAGTTCCAAATTTTCACCTCCAAGATGCACTTTTATGTCACCTGGGACACCTTTGTGTTCCTTCAAGCGAGCGTGCCAAGATGATATGGGAAGCACACTACAGTCGAGTCGCTGGGCATTTCGGGGTCGAGAAAACAGTAGCAATACTACAGAATTATTTCTATTGGCCGAACCTTCGAAAGGATGTCGAGAAGCACATCAGATCCTGCATTGCTTGTGCCATTGCCAAACTGACCATCAAGAAGCAAGGCCTATATACTCCACTACCTACCCCTAGTCGACCTTGGGAATCCATCTCCATGGATTACATGTCGGGCCTGCCTTCTACTAAGAATGGAAATGACTTTGTTTTCGTGGTCGTTGACAGATTCTCGAAGATGGCCATTATGGTGGCCTATAAGAAGAATATCACAGCAGAAGCCACTGCTAAACTCTTCTTTGAAAGAGTGTGGGTGCACTTTGGGATCCCATAGTCTATCATATCAGATCGAGATAGCAGTTTCCTCAGCACATTTTGGTGCAGCCTCTCGTAAATGTTGAACACAAAGCTCACCAAGTCCACAACTTTCCATCCCCAAACAGATGGCCAGACAGAGGTCGTCAACAGAATTATTGTACACATTCTGCGCATGTACAATTCAAAGCATCCATGCACATGGGATGAGAGCCTCCCTATGTACAACATAGTTATAACAGGGCTCTCCACAGTTCAATTGGCCATAGCCCCTTTCAGGTGGGCTTGGGATTCCAGCCACTATGTCCCATTGACATAGCCATGCCATTTGCAGCTGCTCAAGACGATTCAGCTCATGTCCAGTTTGAAGTTGACAAAGCAAGTAGCTTCATCGAGCGCGTTCACATGTCTGCCAACAGGTTCATGATATATTGGACAGAGCCAATGCGAAGTACAAGCAGTGCCATGATCAACACCGGGTGCCACACAATTTCCAGGTGGGCGACAAAGTATGGCTACATTTGCAGAAGGAGCGCCTAACTAGACCCCACCGCAAGCTTCGCTCGCTCTGATACGGGCCGTACAACATCACCAAGGTTGTAGGGAACAATGAATTCTAGCTTAGTATTCCTCCGTTCCTTGGTCTGAACCCAGTCTTCAATGTGGATCACCTTCGTCCTTACTTCCCACCTCTACTGGACACCTCAGACATTTCAGAACAACTCACACCAACAGAGTTAAACCCAGACTGCATGGAATAGGCCACCACAGATTGTATCATGGACATGAAAATCAAGAACACTCACCAACAGAAGATCCAACTGTATCGGGTTGTCAAAGCTGGCCAACTCCTGCACCAAGGAAAGTGGTTCACCAGGGACCAAGTTCAGCAGAAATTTCCTCATCTCATGGAGGAGCTTAACGCAATGGGGACCATTGCTTCCTAAGGGGGGAGGAATGATCCAGGTGGATATTGGCGGCCACCTGCCTATTCCACTTGGGCCCCCACCATTGTCTCCTTCAGTTTTTTAGTTTTGGCATAATTTACTATTTTTAGCAGTTTTTCGGGTCCTAAACTTCTGGAGCCGTTTTGAGGCCCTAAACGACGTTTTTTGGGCATCGCGCCTCCAGCAAATATCATTCTAGAATGATATTTATGGCGAAAGTTGTATTCCTCAGATAGAGCTTTCTAATGATGTATCATGTGCGTCAAACGGAGATAGTATGCCAAAGTTACGTCCCTGGGAAGTTGAAACACCAATTTACCCAAACAGGGCCCATAGTTTTGGCGCTTCATCTCCTAGGGTTAGGTTTTTGGATGTTTAGGATTCTCCATTGTTTCTCAATAATAAATAGGCCCTCGAACCTCATTGTAACTCAGTTCAGAGGCCTGTAGCCGCCACATCTCTTCTCAGAGATAGCTACCAGCGCCCTAGCTAGTTTTATTTCCATTTTGTCTGTAAGCAAATTTTAGTTCTTGATATTAATGAAAGGAAGTGTTATTTCCACTGCATCTCTATATTTATGGTTATATGTTTATTCTGTTGTGTTCCTACATAAATCCGGATCAGTGCGGCTTCTAACTTCATAGCAATCTTCAAGGCTTTTTCCTATGAGTCAATAACTTGCTGACCCATAGTTCCACAAAGGTGAGGTAGTAACATAGCGATGAACCATTCATTGTGCTTTCTATCATCATACAGAAATACCCCCTCTCTGATCACCTTCTTTAGTCATTGACCAGCCTCCCATATGGACTTAGAGGGCCCTTGTTTGAAATATTTTAGGTCATTCACTATCTGAGAGTAGGAATTAAGCTTCTAAAACTGTTATTTTAGGGCATCCTTAACCTATTGAATAGTTGAATTCGCATGCTGAGCTACGTATCCCATATACTATTCCAGGGCTCTTCCTTCGAAGGCAAGGGATAGTTGTGCCCTCTTGACAAAATTGTTGGCCACATTCTGCGTAGTCCATACTAACTCTCCAACAAACCATAATCGGTCCATATCTTCCTCTCCTACCACTTTTAAGGTCGGTAGCTTCATGTGCGTGGCCATATCTAATTATGGAGGTGGTGGTATGGGCGAGTTCTTACCCCGATGATAACTTGAAGGTGGTGTAGCTGGAGGTATATGTGCAGCCAAATCTCTTACTGGGCTGTAGAAAGATCTATCTCCTTCTTGATTGACTCTGTAGTACTTACTGCTTCGAGTTGTACCCTCACTCTGACCAGAGCTCATTCACTCGGTGTGGCTGCACAGAGTACCCTTTTCAGACAATAATATTGTTAGCCCCCTAATTTGCTCTCTTTTTTCCATTTTCCCCTTCCTAAATCATAACCATTTACCTCTGTTTTACTTCTTTTATACACCCTCATCTTGCACCAGTCCAAGCACGGTGAAATATTTCGTATAAACTTTATTTTTCATATTTTTAATTCAAATTATCATTTATTAATTATTTATTACATTATTTCTTACTTTTAATTGCTATTTGTAACTTATTGATATCTCCTATGTTTATTTGGTAGTTAGAGTACTTACCGTGACCACTGATCCTAGTGCAGGATCGGATCTTGCACCATTGCTAGCACAACGAATCCTTGCAGTAGATCCGAACCTCCTTGATCACCACCTCATCTTAAGCCACTTCAGCCACAATAGAAAGTAATCTGAAGGCAACAGAGACCAATCTGTAAGGGCGAAAGTTGGAGATTAGCTACGACTAGTTCTGCTAACTGCCTAATTTTGAAGACAAAAAAGCTAAACTCTGTGTTTTGTTATGTAATCAGTTAAAGGATCTATTTTGTCCTTTGGAAAAAGGTCTATATAATGTAAAATGTAAATAGGACTAAAGGAGGAATTTTTGACAGCAGAAGAGAACATAAATATAGCCAGAGAGGTGGTAGCAGGTCGTTGTATTTTGTTATCGCCCAAATCTGGGTTGGACGATGTATTAACGTATGTACTTGCCTCAGTGAATTAATAAAATGGAGCTCCGCCTCATCTTTCAAAAATTTCATTTCTGTGTTTTGAGCTGATGAATTGATTAAATTACTGAGTAGCATTTCTATTCAAAACGGAAACATGTTGGTTGGCTAGGGCCCAGCCAACCCAGCACGTTTACCCCATTTCATGTTTTCTTGTAATTTTGTTTATATTGTCAAGTGTGATTTAGTCTTAAGCACATGCATTCCTATCTGAGTGCAAGCGGATCTGTTGTGTGAAGTAGATAACTTTACTTTTCCTGCAATTTTTGTCCCTGCACTTGATTTTAGATTGGTTTTTCCACCGCCTGGTCCAAGCAGGAGAACTGAAATTGCACCAGTGCACGTTGGCGTGATATCTCTTTTTCAGCAACTCTGCTTGATTGGTTTTCCTGCCTAGTCTAATCAGGATAAATGAAACTGCACCAGTGCACGTTGGTGTGATATCTCTTTTTCTACAACTCTGCTTGACTTGTTTTCCCGCCTGGTCTAAGCAGGAGAAATGAACCTGCACCAGTGCACGTTGGTGTGATGCAGCAAACTTTCTTGGTTTAACTTCCTACAACCCTCTTTCTTTCATTAAAATTCTTATGACAGGATAAATATATACATTGATTGTTTCTTTATTTCTGCATTTTTTTAAGACCATAAACATTCATTTTTTATGTGTGCAACTTGATTTAATATTATAATAGCACTTGCAATAATTAAACACTCATTTTAAGAATTAAATGCTAAGTGCAGGAAGCTCTGATCCAGTGCAAGAACTAGTTTCTTGCCACGGGATCTGAGTGCTTTGAACCTAGAAAAGTTCAAGCCCTTGCATGAAGTAAAAGGCTTTTAGTAAAGACACCATTTCTACCTTCTGCATAAATCTCTATTCCTGCACTAATGCAAGCAGACTGCGATAGTGTAGGATAGATTAGTGCAAGAAGGAAATCTCTAAAGAAGAAGGTTTAAGGGCCCATATGATGATATTTCTAAGTGTCTCTGCTAAAATAAAAACATATACTCAGTAGTTAAACAATAATAAACTAGACTGATTGCCTTTTAAATTTAATTCCCTCTTGCAAATGCTTTCTTTATTGTTCCAGTCTTAGATTATTTTTGATGGTTCAAGTTGCCTTTATTTTATCTTTTTAATTTGATTTTGCAACCTTTCCTTTAAAGAAAGTAGGGATTTACATTAGGAATATTCATACCATCTCTTTCATTTCCTGTGCTTTATCTCTAAGTTTACAGATCCCCCGGGTTGACAAATTAAGTGTTGAGGAGTTCTCTTAAGTGTAATTCCTGCACCCAACATTTTGGCGTCATTGCTGGGGAGGCGATTTGATTTGGCAAGAATTTTCTGATTATACAATAGAGGTAATTTTTCCTTTATTTTTGCAGTATTGTTTGGAATAGCTTCTTTGAAGGAATTTTACTGGTGTTAATTGATTTCTGACAGTATTTTTTAGAATTTTTTTGTTATTTTTCTTTCTTTTTTCTTTGAAATGAATGCCTAGAAAAGGTAAGGGTTTGAAGCCCACTAAGGGCCGAAAGAATTCTGAAAACAATTTTCATATTGGGTCTCCTTCTGTAAGCAGGAAGCCCAATCCAATTCAAACCCATCATGGAGGAACAATCCACCTAGATTCTGGTAACAACAGCTCAGTTGTGGATCAGCCTGTCGAGAGTAGTACAAGTAAAATGGAAACAATGGTGGACCAAGAAGATCATTTGGAAGGGACTGGTGACAACCAGGTAACTGAATAACAATCCACTTTTGTGTTTCCAATTTTAGATCCTGATACTCTGGCGCAAATGAAGAATATTCCACCATAAGCTCTCCCTCATTTCCATGGTAAAGTTCATGAAGATCCTGACTCTTTTCTATTCGAGTTTGATATTCTGTGTAGAAGTTATGATTATTCAACTGATGCTCAGAAGTTAAGATTATTTCTTGTTACTCTCAAGGACTCAGCTTTACACTGTTTTATGGGGTTGGGAGGAAACACTATAACCTCTTGGGATTAGATGAAGAGAGTTTTTTTGTCTAAATATCAAGAATATTTCAAAACTCGGGACATGCAGGATGAAATTTTTACAATCATACAATATGAGGATGAAACTCTTGAAGATTACTTATAAAGATTCTTGTATATTTTACAAAGGTCGAAACTTAAGTTTGATCCCAGTACTATTAGAACCTTGTTCTTAAGAGGAATTACTGATAATGCTAGAAATAATTTGAATCTGTTAGGAAAAGGTGATATTTCTCAGCAAACTTTTGAACAAATTTGTGAATTATGCAGGAAATTTTCAAGAAATCAGTATAGATCTGGTAGAGGAACTTGAAACAAAAATAGAAAAACTGAATCTATTGATGCTATGATTATTGGACTAGAAAATAAAATGGAAAACATGAAAATTGATATAATGAATACTGTTACCAAACAGTTAGACTCTTTAAAATTCCAGCAAAAACTTATGAAGGAACAAGAGTCATTATGTATTTTCTGTCCTAAATGTAGAGACAAGAATCCTCCTAAAGAGTGTCCTCTTAGTTTGAAAGAAACTAATAAATGTGCCATTTGTGTAGAAGACCATGTCACAGAAAAATGTCCCTATATACCTGGACTTAAAGTTGTATTTACAAGGGGACAGCCTGAAGCTGAATACTTGTATGCTATAGGAGCAAGAAGGAATTGCCCTCGGGTAGGTGCAGGTATGGCTCCTAAATTTTCTCCACACTATTTTGGTTATAATTCACATGCATATTCTTATCCTAACACTAATCAGCAGTGGTAGTATGGGAATAAATATCAGCACGGGAAACCTTCTCAACCATGGCAACAAGTTTGGAAAGGGCCAACCCATTTTCCATATCCCCACCAACCACCCATGCAATCATATCCATCTACGCATACACCTTATTCAATGCCTCAACTTTCGAGTTTTATTACTCCACCATTGCCTTTACCTCCACCCTTTCGACCTCCTCAGTTGCCTTCTCAACCTATGCCCAATCATAACAATAATAAAGCATTGCAAATGATCCATGTAATAAACCCACCTTTACCATTCGAATACCAGTATATTTTAGTTGGGGTTCATGATATTCAATCGAGATCGGGAAGGACTATAACATCAGAAAATCAGAAGAAACCTAGGGTGATTGTTGAAGAGAAAGGAGAAGAGGAAACTATTAACCATTCTCTGAAAGCTATCACTAAGCAGTCGTTACCCTCTGAATCCTTTCCATCTTCTTCCAACCAGCCTCCCTTCCCAGAGAGGCTAGTAATGGAAATGAATGAGCCTATTTGTGAGTCTAGTTTGGCATCTGAGCTTCAAAATATTTTCATTAAGATACCTTTGATTCAAGCTATTAAAGAGATCCCCATTTGTACTAATATTATTAAGGAAATCTGTCTCAAGAAACTCGGGAGGAAGAGATTGGAACCCCAAACCATTCAATTTGTTATAAGGGCAGTAGAGTTGATGATGGGATGTGTGTCTATGGAAAAATATATTGATCCCGGAAACCATGTTGTATTAGTTCATATTGGTAATTTCCTTGTCTCTAATGTTCTTATAGACCTGGGGGCAGCCATTAATGTCATGAATAAGCAAACCATGGATCAAAGTCGGTTATCTCATCTTCGCCCTACTCCCACTGGGCTTGAATTGGTAGATAGATCTAAAATTAAGCTGGAATGAGTATTGGACGACGTGATCATCTCATTAGATTCTTGGGAATACCCTGCTGACTTTATTGTGATTTAGCCAAAGAACTCGGTAGGAGGACATCCCTTGATCTTGGGTCGACCATGGCTAGCTACAACTGATGCATATATTTGATGTCGTTTCGGTGATATGTATATTTCGCATGGATATTCTAGGAAGAAAGTTACCTTATATCCCCCTGATAGATCCATTCAGGACCTTCAAGATACTTTATGGTTGGATCAAAGCAGTGATGAGGAGACTCGGTCTATTTCCCTTATCCATCATTATACTGGGTCTTCACAAGAAGATGACATTCAATATTTCCTTAATAATCTAGACACTATGCCTAATTTTGAGCCATTGAGCCAGATTTTCAGCCTAGATTTTCAAGATAATCATGATTCTCATTCTTTTGTACCGTTGCATTGGACCACTCCCTTGAGTACTCCTGAGCCTGATACCACTCTTTTTGAGATTAGCCCTAGTAATTCCTTGCATATTAGTTCAGATTTGGACTCATCTCAGCAGGAGCAACTTATGAATTTGCTACAAAACCATCTTATTGCCTTTTCTTGGGGCTATGAAGACATGAAGGGGATCCCTCCTGAAACTTGTACACATCATATCTATATTCAGGAAGGAACCTGACCTGTCCAACAACCCCAAAGGCGAATGAATCCAACTCTATGAGATATTGTGAAGGAAGAATTACAGAAAATTTTGTATGCCAATTTTATCTATCCTATTTCTGACAGTTAGTGGGTCTCTCCATTAGTGGTAGTACCTAACAAAGATGGAAAGTGGCTTATTTGTATTTATTATCGAGAATTAAACAAAGCCACTGTCAAATATTACTTCCCTCTCCCTTTAATTGACTAGGTGCTTGATACCCTTGCAGGAAAGAAATATTTTTCATTTTTGGATGGCTTCAGTGGTTATAACCAGATACAGATTACACCCGAAGATTAGGATAAAACTAATTTTACATGTCCATGGAGTAAATTTTATTATAAAGTGCTTCCCTTTGGTTTATGTAATGCCCCAGCTACCTTTCAAAGGGAATTCCTGGCCATTTTTGCTGATCTAGAATTTGTAGAAATTTATATGGATGACTTTTCTGTGTTTGGTGATTCTTTTCAGGAGCCTCTAAAAAATCTAGAGAAAGTACTTCTTCGTTGTCAAGAAGCCCATCTCACTTTGAGTGAAAAAAAATGTAGATTAATGTGCAAAGCAGGAGTGGTACTTGGCCATTTTATTTCTGATAAAGGTATCCAGGTTGATCCAGCAAAGATTGAAATTATTCTTCATCTTCCTACACCCAAAACTCAAAGGGAAGTAAGAGGTTTTTTAGGACATGCTGGTTACTATAGAAGATTCATTGAAAATTTTTCTAAGATAGTTTCCCCTCTTTTCCAACTTCTAGCTAAGGATAGTGAATTTTCTTGGTCCATAGCTTGCCAACAGTCTTTTGAAACATTGAAGGAAAATTTGGTGCAGGCACCAATTTTGCGAGGTCCTAACTGGTCCTTTCCTTTTCACATTTCCTCTGATGCTTCAGATTTGGCTATTGGCTCAACTTTAGGACAAGAGGAAAATAAGCAATCCTATTCTATTTATTATATTAGTAAGAATTTGTCTTCTACTGAATTGAATTATACAGTTACAGAGAAAGAGTTTTTAGCTGTAATTTTTACAATTAATAAGTTCAGGCACTATATTATAGGATATGAAGTATTTGTACATACTGATCATTCTGCGATTAAATATTTGATGAACAAACCATTAACTAGTGGTAGAGTTGTAGGTGGTTGCTATTATTGCAGGGGTTTAATGTTACTATTGTTTATAGACCAGGGAAATCTAATGTTGTAGCAAATTTTCTTTCTAGATTAGATAATCTTGGTGAAGCAACTCCTGTTAATCATGATTTTCCATATGAACATATTTTTTCTATGTCAACAGATTCTCCATGGTTTTCTGACATTGCTAATTACTTGGTTACTGGGAAAACACCACCCCACTTGTTCGCTCGTGAGAAGCGAAATATTATTCAGAAAAGTGCTGCATATTCTTGGATTCAACCAACCCAGCACATTTACCCCATTTTGTGTTTTCTTGTAATTTGTGTTTATATTGTCAAGTGTGATTTAATCTTAAGCACATGTATTCCTGTCTGAGTGCAAGTGGATCTATTGTGTGAAGTAGATAACTTTCCTTTTCCCACAATTTCTGTCCCTACACTTGATTTTAGATTGGTTTTTCCACCGCCTAGTCCAAGCAGGAGAGATGAACCTGCACCAGTGCACGTTGGTGTGATATATCATTTTCTGCAACTCTGCTTGATTGGTTTTCCCACCTGGTCTAAGCGGGAGAAATGAACCTGCACCAGTGCACATTGGTGTGATATCTCTTTTTTTGAAACTCTCCTTGATTGGTTTTCCCACCTGGTCTAAGCAAGAGAAATGAACCTGCACCAATGCACGTTGGTGTGATGCAGCAAAATTTCTTGGTTTAACTTCCCGCAACCCTCTTTCTTTAATTAAAATGCTTATGACAGGATAAATATATACATTCATTGTTTATTTATTTCTGCATTTTTTTAAGACCAGAAACATTCATTTTTTATGTGTGCAATTTGATTTAAGAGTATAATAGCACTTGAAATAATTAAACACTCATTTTAAGAATTAAATGCTAAGTGCAGGTAGCTCTGATCCAGTGCAAGAAATAGTTTCTTGCCATAGGATCTGAGTGCTTTGAACCTGGAAAATTTCAAGCCCTTGCGTGAAGTAAAAAGCTTTTAGTAAAGACACCATTTCTACCTTCTGCATAAATCTTCGTTCCTTCACTAGTGCAAGCAGAATGCAATAGTGCATGACAGATTAGTGCAAGAAGGAAATCTCTAAAGAAGTAGGTTTAAGGGCCCATCTGATGAGACTGCTAAGTGTCTCTGCTAAAATAAAAACATATACTCAGTAGTTAAACAATAGTCAACTGGAGTGATTGCCTTTTAACTTTAATTCCCTCTTGAAAATGCATTCTTTCTTGTTCCAGTCTTAGATTATTTTAGATGGTTCAAGTTTCCTTCCTTTTCTCTTTTTAATTTGATTATGAAACCTTTCCTTTAAAGAAAGTAGGGATTTACATTAGGAAGATTCATACCATCTTTGGCATTTCTTGTGCTTCGTATATATGTTTACGGATCCCCCGGGTTGACAAATTAAGTGTTGAGGAGTTCGCTTAAGTGTAATTACTGCACCCAACAAATATTTTAAACAATAATGGAAATTGTTTCAAGAACTTACCCCAGAAACCTTTGAAGAACCTCTGCTCTACTTCAAAATAGGATAGGAACTGATCAACTGCGAATTCTGTCACAAATCCTCCCAGCACGCTATGCACCTAGTGATCTACTTTAAAGGTGATGGTATTGTTAGCCTTCTCCAGTTGCTGGATGAACTCTGGAGTCCACTGAGTGACCTGCTCGTCCTTCCAACACATTTGGAAATCTACAAGCCTATCTAGCCACTCCTACAGCTCATGCGCAAAGGTTACAAAGAAAATTTCATATACTTTAGTAAAAATATACTTATTTTTCCACTTCTTAGCTGTTAGATTCGTGTTGTGATTCTCTTTCATAGCAAATTATAGAACTTTTCTTTCTAACCACTCTTCAATTTCCACCTTCTCAGGTTTCCAACAACCCCGTGGCATTACCCGATCTCTCTCAAAATGCTCCTGGTCCCAGAAACATAACCATTTTTTGGCTTGAGGGGTCCTGAGCTAGGTTCGGAGGTTAAATTTTTCCAACAAACCCCTATACTACTGGCCCTTTCGGAAATGACCTAATTGCGCAGGCCAAAGTCTCACTCGAAGCAGTATGGGAGGGTGTTAGAACTAGGTTTCTGCACCCTGAGAGAGAGTAGGTAATCAAGGCAGATCTGTGTTCACAACCTATCAGATTCGCACAAGATAGGTCTATTTGCGGGCTCTTTAACAGTATGATCTGTAATTAATCATAATAGATCCATTACCATGCATAGATCTAGTCAGTACCTTCGCATCCACGTGCGTATCAGCAATTACCGGTGCATAATATCATAAACGCATATATAACAGATCACATATATACTTTATACCATAACACAGATATATTCACAGCATAAATAGATAGCACAGATGTATTCGCAGCACCAAACAGGTTCCAAATATTTTCATCAACAGTAACATAATAGATCCAGATAAAACAGAGATATTTCAACTATATACACATATATTAGTATCCAAAAACCCAATTACAACCCAAAACACAGTCTGCGCACACATCCAGCAAGGTCCACACATAGCAGGATTGAGGATCTATATGCACACAGCTAGTAGGAGTCCTTAGCCAAAACAACCCAAAAAAAATCTAACAGTTTGCACATAGCATCAGTCCAAATTCATGCCTACCTCTAGACTCAAAATATTCATCTATTTATATCGATATAGCCTACGCTATCCTATGGTCCGCAAATCGTGGTTTGCTGACTCTAGGTCTACCCTTTGACCCATTACAATGCATTCGGGGCTTTGACCCACCCCAAAACCCCTGTGTTAGACTAATTAATAAAAAAATATACAAAATTCGCAGCTTAGGGAACCCCGTTCCAGCAACACTCGGAAACGTTTCTCACAAAGCTCGATCCTAATAAGAAAGCAAAGGTCAAGGACCATATTAATGCCTTATACTTACATCTACATATGTTAGAGGAATTCTTTTACGATTTTTGTTGTAGATTATTTTCATATACTTTAGAAGGTAGAGCATCAGTTTAATACCATAGCCTTCCAACTAATTCAATCCATAAATGGAGGGTGTTTAAATAAGTATTCTTTGAAAAGTTTGTTGATGATAAAATGCCAGCATTGCTATTAAAATTACTTTGGAATATTCATATGGGGGAAAAAGAAAAGGTTAAGTATTTTAATCAAATATTTACATGTATTTTGAATAAATCCCTCACTGATGTTCAATCACATGATTCTATCACAAAATATTATTATACTACTTCCTTTCCTACTAACATTTCCTTTTTTTTCAAGTTCACTACAATAGAAACTCTGGCTCTTAGCTTTGCAGAAGAAGTTGTTGTAGAGAAGGAATTGAGGTCTATTGGGTTTATTACTCACAAGGAGGATTCAAATGACCTAAAAGAAACTTCTAATAAGTCCCAAGCCACTTCCACCAAGCTAAAGAGAAATAATATTTTGATATGGTTAGCTTGAATAAATCTCTAAAGTTGTTAACCAATGAAGTATCAAAACTAAAGAGGAATTAAAGTAAGGATTCTAACAGTATCAAGCCTCTTAAGTCATTTCTTAATAATAATTTCAACCAACTAACTAAGTTTGCACAGATCTCGAATGTTGTGTTAAATTTGGAAAATTTGGGCATGGATAATTATTGCACCTTTCATCAAGAGACTCATTCATAAAAGGAATTCCCTCAGAGGAAACATAACATGAATGCTATGGTTGAATAGTGTTATTGAAAGTTTGACAACATAAGAGAAATTTAAGAAAACACAAGATATTGATGAGCCAACCTTGATAGAGGAAAAATAAAATGTTGGTGACGCAATTTTAATTTTTGAACTGATTCTCAACAATGATTGATAAGGTGTTGGTGAGCCTCCAACAGGTGATGCTCCTCCTCAACAACCTGCTAAGAAATACAACTTAAGGAACAATAGACCAGTGTTTGAGTAAGATGTAAGAAATTAATTTTTAATAAAAATATTACCACCTAGTAATCCCTAGGTGTTAAGAAAAATCTTAGCACCCCTAAGCAGGATTATTGAGTGGTAATCCCTGGATGTTAAGAAAAATCTTACCACCATTAAGAAGAATTAATAGGTGGTGATATTTTTATTACCCCAAGAATTTATTATTGCATTTTCAATATAACCTTCTTCATATCTTCAATGATTTTGTAATCAATATCTTCATCATGAGAAGGGTGTGCTAATGTGGTTGAATATTGATGCATGTTAATGATTTTTGTTCTCGAACGTGAATTTACTTCCGCAGATTTATAGATTAGATTCTAGTCTTGTGATTTAGTAAATTTCACAAGAATTTTAGGATTGACACATTAATTTCTACATGGTATTAGATATAGATTCACAGTAGAGAAGAGACTTTGAATTTGTCATTGTAGGAAGTTTGAATTTGAAGATCAATTTTGTAGGTTTTCTCCTCGATTGAGAAGATGGATTTCAAAGGACTAAGGCTTGAGTATGGTTTGTAAGTAACCACAAATTTTGTGGCATGGAATATCCTCTTAGAGGCAATATTGGATGATAATGGACTGCTACAATACATCAAGATAGATGTATAAAAACCCACAACATTTGATGCCCAAGATCTTGCTTGGTGGAAGAAGTATATGGCTAAAGTGAGGAAAATCATATTCAAGTGAGTTCGTTATCATATTGTCTTCAATATCCATGGGAAAGAGACTCCATTTACGATGTGGAAAACACTGACAATTTTTTTTAACAATAATATTAACCACAGGAAGCTAGCACTCAAGGAAAAGATTCAAATTATTAAGATGAAAAAGAATAAAACAATTATGTAATACCTGAGAATGTTTACATAGTGTCGTGATTACCTTGATGAGGTCGGTGCTACTGTCACTGAAGAATATTTGGTAGATATATCTCTTTTGGTAATTCCCAAGAGCTGGAATAGGTATGAATATTGGTAAATGGTAGAGAGAAACTACCACATCGGGAGCAGCTATGGTCTGATCTAGTGCAGGAATAAATAGGGCAGAACAACAAAGATGGGACCTCATCCAAAGAATAGGATGAGAATTTTGCATTAGTCAGAAAAGGAAGGAAGTCCAATGGGAAGAAGTCCCAAGTTGAGGCTAATTCCAACCTAGAGGGAAAGCAGAAATACTAGTACAAAATAGAATGTTTTCATTGTCATGAATTTGGGCATTATGCCATAAAATTTCCACAAAAGAAGGAAAAAAATAAGGAGCCTATAGTAGCAACAGCATGTGAAGCTCTAGCTTCAAAATTTGAGCTATATTTCACTCCCATTTCATGCATGGAAAGCATGGTAATAGGAATCATGTGGTATCTGGATAATGGTTCCTCATTCCATATGACGGGGTAAAGATATTTCTTCACTGACTTTGAGGAGAAAGACCTCAAGCAAAACATTGAGTTTGGAGATGATGGAAGGTATAGTATGACTGGTATCAGCACAACCACCTTTTAGAGGGATTCAGGCTCCCCTCTAAAGCTCAAGGATGTAATTTTTGTTCCAGGTCTAAAGAAGAATTTGGTTTTTGTCACGGACTTGGAAGACCATGGCTACGATGTGATATTTAGCAAAGAAAAGGCATTCTTGAGACACATCACCATGAGAAAGGTGAAGCATATTTGTGTGCAATTAAAGAACCTTTATTAAATTGAGGTAAAATTTGCACTCAAAGCCTTGAGGAGAAATAAAAATGTTAGATACTTGGTAGTTGAGAGGGAGCATGATTTACCTCTCAAAATGGAGCCTCAAAAGCAGCCTCAACAAGTTGTTAAGAAACCACAAATGGAGAAGAAAATAGGAGACAAAGTCGAAACATCCACTCAAGCGCCAAAGACCTATAGCAGGGGGATATTTTGAGCTATGTTGGAAGAAGTAGCACATGCAACCATACCTCCAGGTGTGAGGTGGGGAGATGTGAGTCCCTAGTCTCGGAGTGTAGAAATTTGGGCAGGGTCCATTGAGGTGTTTTTTGTCTTATGGATCATTACCTTGCTACAAGGGGCCATAATATTTAGGAGCAGGGGATTAGTTTGATTCAAATAATAAGCATTACAAATCAGTGTTGACAACAAAGGAGGAGGCTCAGTAGCAGAGGTAGCAACAACACAATTTTCCCAGTAGATAGTTACGGACACATTTGATTTAGTTTGTTTTTGGATGCTTTTCAGTTGCAAATGTTGTAGTAGAAAAAAAAAATGGGACGTGTTTCATGTATTACATTCCATAGGTGTTGTATTGGGGTAGTTGTGAAACGCTTTCTTTCTAAGCGGGAGTGTTGAAAATGCATCAAGAAATTCCTAATTTAGTTTTCCCTTGATTAAATTAGGAGAAATTAAAAATTCCACATCAACGACAACTTGAATGAGTTAACCGAGTTGAAATAGTTTTTATCACTCAATTAGCTTATTTAGTTCGAGCTGGGGGCATGAAGTTGAGTTTTTTTGGCTTGATGGGGCCTCGGTCGAGGTTCAGATATGGCTGTGTGAACCAACAAAAACCACTGTTACAAGCCCTTTCCGAAATAATCTGCTACGCAGACCGAAGTCTCATCCGAGGCAATATTAGGGAAGGGTAGAACCAAGTTTCTACAGCCAGAGGGAAAATGGAGTGTGGATTTAGGACTTATATTCCTTTCAACACTTAACAAAGATTCGCAAAAGAACTATGCTAATTATACAATTGTTGTTCAACGCTTCTTATTGAACTATCTTGCAGACTGTGTGATTTTACTCTAACAAGCATTAAATAGCGTAAATAACCAAAAACAAGACTTTCCAATGAATTTATTTATGTATAAAAACCCTTAACTCAACAAAGATGAAATCAAAATACAAGTAAAACAGACACATAAACATAGAACATAGATATGACTTCAAAGTCTTCTATTATTACTCAGATATTATTAATACAACCCTTTCCACCCTACACACTCAGATGCATGGGTCTGTGCACTCAGCTACAAAATTTCAAAGGTCTTCGGACAATCAGCAACAGGAGCCTTCCCTTTCCCACAAAAAAATAGAATACAGAATAAAAATAACGTTACATCCAATTGAATTTTATCATGAGTTATGATATATATCGAATTCTTACTTTTAGACTCCTTATATATCTATCACTTTTATAGTACTGTGGTCTAAAAACCATGGGTAGAGCTCAAGGTATACAAAATTATCCCATCCATTTAAAAAATAAGGGGTTTTGACCCACCCTAAAACCCCTAATATTATAACATAGCTCTGCACTATGCGCTCCACTCCTCGATCCGTGGCATATTTCTCAAAATCTTCAATCGAGGGGTACCATGTCGAACAGGCCCCCAACACAAAAATGTGACTCGTCTTGAGTCACTCTGTTGGCATGCCCTCGATATTTTCTTTGAAGTTGTTCAAGGAATCCTTCAGAGGTGGAACTATTTTGGCACACTACTTCTCAACTTCATGGATTTCAATCAACAATGTTTGAGTGAATGCCCCTGTGATTTCTATGGCAATCTCCTTCTACGTCTAGTGTAGTACTTTCAATTTTTTCTCGATAGTATTTGATAGCTTACTGGCTTTAGCTTCCCATGGATTCGTTATAGCTGTGATAATATATTATTTTCTGTGAATCTCGTCGATATTTTCTTGTAAAAATTTATCCTCTTGGAGATAGGCATATTGTTGTACTGGTGTTAAATTCTTTGCGATGAATTTAATGTGGTACATTTGTTCCAGTTTCACTTGAAATTATTATTAAATATTCTACACCTGAGGTTCCTCCTGCAGTGAGGCCCAGACGTCCATAATATCTTCAAAGACATGGGTGCATTCCTCGACTATGGATTCAATATGTTCATTGGCAGCCTTAATCGTTGTCGTGTGCTACTCTGGGACCCCCGGTGGAGTCGCGGGATGCAATTACATATACAACTCAATTATCTTCATCCTCATCTTGAGGCGCACCTTGTGGACCTCTTCCTTGGACTCCTTGACTGTTGTCATGATATTTTCACTTTTTCCTCTGGCGTTGCTACATCTTGAATCTACAACTCAGGTAATTCCTTGCAAACCTTGGTGATGGTTGTTTCCAATTTCTGTCTCTGTGTAACTGCCTCATCGCGCTCATGTACAACCTATTTATTTTCCTCTTCCATCATCTACCTTTCTTACTTAACATCCTAGATGATTAACAAGGTGTACTACTCTGAGATCCGCAACTTGTCAGCAATTCTATGGTGGAACTCATGAAGTGTTTTCAAAGGCAACATAATGAGGTTAATCCTTGTGTTCTTCCAATGTGCCGCCTACATTGGTTGCTCAATAGTGTCAAAAAATAAGGCACCTGTAGGTATTGACACTGCGCAATATAAGTTGTAATTTCTAGCTCTTTCTCTGCTGTACTTTCACCTGTTGGTGCCACACTCGATTGAGCCATGTTCATTTGAAGCCCGCTTGCTTGATTCATGCTTGCTTGTACTAAGATCATTTGAACCTATAAATCCTTGAGGCCCTTATATACCTCACGAAATAACTTTTGTATTGGTTCTCAATGTTGCCCCAGATATTTTTGGTAATGTGTCGAAGAGTGTCACCAATTTCATCGAAGTGCCCCTCATTGAGGACCATTGCTTCAGGGTTGGCAGACCTATTTGACTTCATCTTCTTCCGCCCTATGTCTACAGTCTCTTCAAAATGTAAGGGGAGGGGTACTTTTCTAGATCCATAAATGTGTCATCACCACCCTAATTATCACCAGGCTCTGTTTTCCTCTCAGCTTCTTTTTCAGACTCCCTATGTCGCGAAGGTTGCATGCTTAGGCTACTTCTTGGAGTCCATCTTTCTGGTCTTCACACTAGTCTTCATGCCACTTGTTCCTACTTTCTTTGTCTCCACTTCTTCAGTGGACAGAGTTATCCAATAAATTGGCCATGCACCTACTATTCGTGGCACATCACCCTCTATCACTAGGCATGGCAGCTCATACCAGACCTCAATAAGGTCCTTCTTCGCTTAGATGTGCAAGTTTGGAAATCTGCTTTAAATTCGGTGACCCGTCGATATTCTGCCAAAATACTTGGTGATAGTTGGGGCTTCTTTTTTATCATTGTGCATAGACACATCTCAAACTTGACCCAAAATAATGTTTTCTCCATCACCCCGGTTTATCTCTTATGAATTCCACAACGAGCCATACCTCGCAGCCTCGAAGAGATCTGGGTCTGCAGTGGGGAACTACAACTCATCAAGCTTATTCCAAACCATCAACACAATTAAGAACAAGAGCCACGCATAGTGGAACTGATTACCCTCCTCTATACCCTCTCTATAGTCGTCTAAGAATTATTTCTCTCTATAGTCGTCTAAATATATGGTCCAATTGTATAGGATGCCTATTCTACACTACGCATCCAAAGACACCACTAGCATTGAAACCTCCTCTGTGTGGAACTTTCACATGATCTTTCTTGTTAAAATATGGGTGGAAAATGGCACCGACCTATATTTGGTGGAGTCAATAGAGTAACCCATGTTTCCATAAATTAGTCCATAATCCTACTTCATCTTGTCAGTCATATTCTAATCCTGATCCTTTTCGACAAATGCTTCATCGGGATCTAGGCTGATATAAGGAAGTTTTGTGATATTCCTAATCAAAATCACATCAATGGGGATTCTCTCCCCCAACCATAGATAACCATCATGCACTAGGGAAATCAGTTGGCGCACATATATTTTATTGATAATTTTGTGCCCAATGTGTATAACATATAACATGTTCAACAGCCCTACATTCTGAATTCCAGCTACCCACTTCATTGGTTCTAACCTTGTCAATCTAGTAGCTTCATAGTATGTAGAGCGTAGATACTAGCTTCACTCAAATTGGGGTTATTTATGTTTTCGATGAAATTCCAATCCTCCATGCTCATTTGTGGCACTTTACCCAAAATTTCACCTTCATCCAATACTTCTTCAGGAAAGAATGGATTGAAAATCTTGTATTTCACTATGTTTGGATCCTTTGTAGGCCTCACGACTTTTAGTTTCCATGACAAAATATATGGGGGAAACCTGGAGATAGGTTTTGCCTCCTCCAACTCAATATATGCCATCCCTCTAGCAAATATTTCTTCCTCTTCCGACTCCTCTACCTCAACAACCTACTTTTGCCTATCTTGCATCATCTTAGACCTTTATTCCTTGGGAATTTTCTTCCTGGTTGTTGTTCTAAGTACTGAATTATTCATATTTTTGGAAGTTAGTTCTTCGTTCTGTTTCTTGGGTGATCATATCCTTGTGATAGTTGTGGGAAATGTAGATGTCATGGTGTGCCTTAAACCTGGTTGGATTGTGTGCCTGATGTTAGTATGAATCCTTTGTCGAAGTGTACGAAAAAGGACCACTTTAGCTACGCATAACTAATAGCCCTAACAACAAAAGTGGCTGCCAATATCTTCAGATCTGCAATTAGTTAGACAAGAAAATAGCTGCAAAATACCAGATCTATGTATGGAAAGACATTAAGCAGTAAAAACAAGGGTTTGCTCCATATACCAATAGACAAGACAAGAACAATTTTTGAAAGAATTTTTGTATTAATGGGGCACCTGTGAGGAAAACCAAAAGGAGTATCCAATTCCCCTCAGTGGGATGGGTTCTTGGAAGTCCTCAGCACTTCAGATCTAAGATTCTTCTCTCTAGTTGATGTAGAAAACCTAATGCAAAGAGTAGAGCTCAAAGGGAGAAAAATGGCAGAAAATGGTGACCAAGTGTATAGATCCAGAGTGATCTAATAGGCAACAAAAGGTGAAGAATGGTAGGGAAAACCCTCCTATTTATAACAAAATATTGGGTCATTCTAGATCTTGGTGCATGGGTTAACCAGATCTAGATCCACTTTTTATGGAATATTTTATTATATTTGTTGGAGGGAAAAGGTATTTGACTTGGGTCAAATCCCTTGATTTGTCAAAAATAAATAAATAAATGATTTATTTATCTTTTTAAGGAAGCGGTTAGAAGATAATCAAATAAATAATGATTTATTTAATTATTTGAGGAAGTGGTTGAAAGATAATTAAATAAATAATGATTTATTTAATTATTTGTGGGTGATTTGGTCATATTTAACAAGGAATATTATCTAAATAAGATTTAAATAATTATTCCTAGAAAATAATAAGATAAATAAAAGTTTATCTAATTAATTTCTTTGTTTTTGGGTTAAACATGACTGGGAATAATAATTAAATTATGGTTTAATTAATTATTCCATGAGGAAAATCAAACAAATATAGGTTTGTTTAATATTTCCTTTTGGGGTTTCATGTTTTAACATAGTGAAAGCGGTTTTACTTAGGGTAAAACTGGTCTTACATGGTGTACTTGGGTCCATCTAATGATAATAAGTTAGATGACCAAAAAATGGTGTAACAGATTGCCCCCCAGCGTGCGAGTGTCGGGAGCAAATCGTATGACCGAAGTACGTTGTAAGAACACAATCACTAGACAACAAAAAGGGGTGTCAGAGAGAGAACTGTGAGGTAGATAGTGTGCTGAAGGACTAGACCCTGAGGAGACGAGACTCGCAGGTGCAACAAGTCTCTTTTTATGAGAGGGTACCTGTGCTGAAGGCGGCGGGGGAGGCATACCTATGCCCCCCGAGACAAAGTACAAAAGAATAGTGTGTCCAGTAAACAAGGGGCAAGACCATAAAATACGGTACATGGCATAATCATGAGCCGGACTCATCTGATAGAAGTCCCACATGGTGTGCAGGATAACAGCCAGGACTGATACAATAATATCTGAGTACATGAGATACAAATACAACCCAAATGCCCCCTGTAAATGGGGAAGGGCTCACAAAATCTGACTGATACATGCAAATCGAAGAGGCGCTGCAAGTGGCTATGGCCAACATCATCAAATATCTGGAGCTGCATCGAAGGCTGCAAAGAAGAGGTCATTCGGGCATGTGGGGGGTTACCTGCAGGGCCACCCCCTCATGAGGGTTGAAACATCTCACACACACCCGGGAATCATCAAGAGCTGCTGCTGTATCACTGGACCATCAAGTATACAAATCGCTGCAACAACACTGGGGGATAACCACCCGGTCCGGACCTTAAGCAGCTCCTTTTCCGTTTGGGATGGTGGCTCCGACTGGATATAATGGGACCAGTTTCCCGATAAAGAATAGAAAGGGATGGATGAATGATTGTTTTACTAAATGATAATGAATGGAATATTTAATCTATAAGCAAAAATGTAAATAACTATTTATCCCCGGAGGCTTCTATCCTTAAGTGTAACTTTTGATGATCTGTGTTTGTTAATAGGCATATAGATGACGCTATTCAATAAACAAAGATATTCATTTAAATAATAATTACTTCATTCAACTAGTTGAATGAAGTAATTGATAAAACATTGTTACACTTATCTCAATTTATATTATTGACATATATATGATTGAAAGAAAAGCATACCATAAACATCCAATAGTGGAAAGAATATAGAAATACTATTAAAACACATACATATATTCAATAATAGCAAAAGTAATCAAACAACAATTTATATAAAAAGAATGGATTCAGACACAGATAATAGTACCATATGAGCTGCAAGTCATTCCCCAATATCAATCGCTATTTGTGATTCTTCTTTCAACGCAAAAATACTTTCACACAAAGACAGTAGTGCACATTTGCATAAAGGTTTTCTTGTCAAAATTAGAATAATTGGTCGAGTTTTATAAAAGAATACGCCTGAAGTACAATAGTGCAACTCCAGGTTTTAAGTCATATACAAAACTTTACGACCCTTTCTAAATATATGAAAGGGTCTATAAATACTAAATTTATCTAAATATCTATGAAACTGAAAAATCCTACTTAATTGGTATTAAACAATCTTGAATATCTTCTTCACGGCAATCTGGCAGTCGGCGGCATGAATCATCACTGAGGCTGTTTGTTTCTAGTCCTGAGCTGGCATATTGCAAGCATCGGCTCCACTTCTGGTGGTCGGTTAAGGCGAGAATTGAGTTGGGCATCATAGGTGGCATCCTGCATTTCGAGAATGATGCATCCGATTGCATCTGAGAGGCATTTGAGGGCGGCTCTCTGGCTGTAAGGTTTGACTAAGAACATCCAATAGGTGTCCCATGTCAAACTGTTAATTCCTGCGATTAATCTGCGAGTTTTCTCCAGCTCTGAGTAACATGACTGTTCCAATGTTTTAGCTGATGTCAATTTACCTGGGGTACATTGGGAAATCATGTTAGATAAGTAGAGAGTGTCATTAATCAATTCAACCAAATTACTTGTGGTTAATTTGCATCTGGAAACTGCTCTCTCTGCTTTGTTTAACTGAGATTGCCATTCTATAAATAATATCTCTTTATGTGATTCTAAGATCTTTGGCAATTTAGCTGACTGTCCTTCCTCAGTACCTTGCCACTCAAGATAATTGGTCACTGTTTCATCGGCCTGCTCGAAATCTGTTATAGCATCAGTTGATTTATTACTTAGAGATGTTGTTAAGTCACATAAAGGTTCTGCCTGGGCGATTTGTTGACATAACAACTTTATCTGTGTTAATAATGCTTTGTTTATTTGCAGTGCTTCTGCCCTGAATTCATCTACCTGTGGAAGATTCTTTGTTTTCTCAATCTGGGCTGATAGTTGAGCAATCTGCTCATCTTTCATCTTCAACATTTGTTCATTGGCCACTTTGAGTTGTGACAATGCCTCTGACAACTCTTTCTGTTTCTGGACTGCACTCTGATCAATCCTCTGCTTCTCTTCCTGCAATTGTTGAGTTAATTGATTATTGGTTTGTTGTTGTGTTATCAATTGCAGTTCTGCCTGCTCTGCCTTCTGCCGTGCTTTTGATAATTGTTCTTGTAATGAGAAAATCTCCTGGTCTTTTGTTTTTAATAAAAGACTCACCTCTGATGCCTTATTTATTGTTGCTGCCGAATAGGCTCCAGCAAATTCTGATAGTTTTGTTAGGTCGTCAGAGGGGTCTAATTCCTCCTTCCAAATTATATTGCCCGTCACTGTTTCTTCTGGAAATAGGGAAGGCTGATCATTTCTTCTCCTTTTCCTTTGTCGTTTTACCACAGCTTTATGTTTCGGGCTAAAGAAGACATCCAAGGGAGGAATTTCTTCTATCTGCAAAATAATTTGATCGGAGGGATATTTTGGGATTATCTCTACTCTTTTAGGACTGGGTAGGCCGTTGGTTTCACCTGGAACTTGTTTTGAACTGGTCTCCTGTGTGTCTGCTACTCTTGATGTTTGGGCTTCCTTTGAACCTTCAGGATTGTTGATAATTGAATCGAATTGCTGCCATTCCTGGAGCAATTCGGGATCAATTTGAGTATCTTGATTTACCTTTATGGTGCTCTGTTCCTGTTCTTTCATCTGGGTTTCCTCTTGCACTTTCTCCTGTTCATTTGTTATAACCAGAGGTTCCTTAGTATGTCGTTGTTCAGGCTCGCTTGATCCTGCTGCTGGGCTTGTTGCTAACAGATCTAGGGGCAGAGTTTGCAACCTCTGTTCTCTAAGTCTGTTGAATTCAACTAACCCTTCATCTTGATATTTCGTTTTGGCCCATGATCTAACTTGAGACATTGACTCGGCTGTGGAGAATAGATCATCAAACAAATCTTCTTTATGATCAAATTTTGCCAATTTGGCCTGTTCAAGGGCATTATAGGCAACTTTGTCGGGATCGAATTTCCTATTAGGGAGAGTTGCTAGGGTTAATGATTTCATCTTTGTAGCTTCTTTCTCTGCATGTTTGAGATCATTCAAGGTGTAGACACCACATCTAAGAGGAAAAGATGGCCAGACCTGCTTTTTATTTCTCTTTAGAGTTTTTGTAACACCCTCGGAAATAATCTGATAGGCTATCTCCCTTGCCAGCAGTTTATCAGGTATGTACAAAGGAAGAACATGGGGTTTGGCTAGGCTACCAAAAATTCTTATATAAGTAAATTTTTCCTCTGCAAACCATCTCCCTAAGCCAGTTAAATAAATCCCTGCTTGGTAGGAAATCTTGGGAGCAGGTTTATCAAAAATAGAGTGATGAATGGATAACATGAAGCCATTGCAAATTTGGTATAAATGGTGCCTATGGGAGGATTTCCACAATTTCTGATGGTATATGTGAATTGGCATGGGGTTTTGTGGAGTCCACCTCCAGCCAAGGACGGGAAATTCTGAATTAAAACAAAGAGTGTCCAGGATATAGGCGTTGTAGTAAAATGGAGGAATAAGCCTTTCAGTAATGCGGGTTTGACCTCTGAAATCAATAACTGCGGTGGCTAACTTATCAGACAGTATAGTTGCCCAATCCATAATTTCACTATTACACGCTGCCTCTATCAAAGGAACCATTTCTATAGTAAAATTAGAGGAGTCGTGCAAACCCCATAATCTACACATCATGATCCCAGCATAACAATAAGGAGAACACAGAGAATCAACAGAATACATACCGGAAGATTTATGTTTGTGTTTTTCTGGATTCTGCCTCCAATTCCGAATGGGTTCGGATTCAGTTTCGTTGTCATCTCGGAATTTCTCCAGAAATGCCTTGTTGTACTTCTTCTCTGGCTCAGGCAAATGATACATTTGCCTCAAATCATTAGCTTGGAATGAACCAAAAATTCTCCCATCTCTGGTGCAGAAGGTTCTGTCTGTAATTGGGAGTTCCTCAATTGCCCATCTTACTACATCCGTATATGGGAGAATTTGTTCCCGAGCTGCTATCCGATGAAGGAAAGAGTTGGCTAAATCCTTTAAAGTTCCTTCAAATCTATGGGTCGTATCTGTTGTGGCTTCTACTTTTGTCACTTCGGGTTCTTCAGCTTCTATCAAATTATAGGTACTCTGCCAGGAAGTTTTGCCAAGACCTGAACATGTAGTATCAGATATCAACCCTTTCTTTTTATTTCCTGGATCAGTGCTGGCTTGTTCTTTGGCTGGCGAAGCGGAAGCGTTTGCAGTTTTCTTGGACTTCTTCCCCATTCTGCTTATATCTATCAACTTGGACGAATTCTGCACAGGAGTAAAAAAATAAGCGTAACACAGAGAATTGGCAGTGAAAACCAAATACGGGGGAAATATATTTGATTAATGCATGATGAAGAATCTAAATGTGGCCATGGATCCAATCCGTGAAAATATTTAGACTTACTATTTCATTAAATGGCCGCAAAAACCTGTCAATCATTTAAATGTCCATCACGTCGTTTATTGGTGAAATGATTAGTTTAAGCGTGCCTTGGCCGTTTTGGCGGTTGAGCGCAGGTGAATCTTCATTAGAAAGATAAGGCTTTTAAATACGAATTAATCGTAATATCCCCGTTATAACATTTTTCTTGAAATTCGTGTTTTGGCTTTATAGCATCGCATCGGGGCGAAAAGGCACTTTTCTTATATTAGCATCTCTTAGAATCTTCGATCGCCGATAGCGATATCGCATCGCATCTGGAGCATTGACCGGGGCTCTTTGTTAAAGCATGCATGGTTGTATTGCCGATCGCCGATTGCGTGTTATCGCATCGGTGCAAACCAATGGTTCCATAAGTTATGTCTCCTCTGTCATTGCGATATGCGATCTTGCGATCGCTTTATCGCAATGATAAAATATTTAATTATTTATATCCCAAGGCCATTATTGGTTTGTATATAAAAAAGGTTTCTTATAATGTTCTTTATTTCATGTTCGGACCTTTTCCAAAATAATACAAAATTGATACCAATTTAAAAGTAAAAGGGTCCCATTTCATATTGTGGTATTGTGAATAAAAATTATAACAACCACCCGTTGAAGATTTCCTTAGTGTTGCGCACCTGGGATTGAGCGCTACGCCCTTGGCCATGAGGGCTTTCTAGGAAATTTAACCCCTCAAACCACTTCAAAATCCTTTCAAGTTTCCTCCAAATACTTTTAAAGCTCTGGGACGAGGTAATTCCATGATATGCACCTATATTCAAGAAATTTTGGTGTTTTCTAAATCAATGAAATGGAACCCTAAGTTTCAACCTTGAAAACATTTTCTTCCATTGCTCCATGTCCTTAGGCAGAGTGTCAGTGATACAAAGGGAAATTTTATAGCTGGAGGGTTATCATTAAGTTGTTAGCTTCTCACTCATTCTCATACACCTATACCCTCACTCACTCATCTCATTCACTTGAAAAGTTTACTTTTTTCATCATGATCCCTTCATCTCATTTCCACTTATAGTCCTAGGGTTTCTCAAGGCAGAATTTACAGTGTCAAAAGAAAGTGGCAGTGGAGGAGATGCTCAAATTCCAAGAAGACATGAGCACAAAGGTGGAAATATCAATAGATTTTAACCCCCCAACACAAGGGAGCTAATGGCATCTCCCCTCACTGTTTCATGTTTCAAGCATGTAGGATGCTTTGATTTTTGTGAAAAGGTGCAACAGGTGCAAAACCACCTTGAGATAACTAGGCTATTTATCATTAACTTGCATGACAAACATGTTAACCTTGCAGGGGTCACTTTTTAGCTATCTACAGATGTTATTGCCAATGCCACATGCATACCTAGTGTAGGGGAGAAATGGTTCAAGCAGGCCAATCTTGACATGAGTTACTTTGAACTCTACCTAAAACCTAGGTATAAAGACCACCACAAGTCTATCTTTCCTTTTTCACATATGCTTGATAGATATGCACCCATGATGAGGATCATAATGAAATATTTCACATGTGAAGGAAGATTCTCTCGTCTTTACTCATATCACATCAGACTACTTATGCATTTTACTAGGGTGAGGATGCTGCATATACCTAATTACCTCTACAAAAGCATTGAAAAAATGGCCTATATAGTGCAGAAGAGTGATTTCCCTCAGCAGATGCAAAGCCTTTTCCATCAGTCACTTTTTAAAATGGTTGTTATGCACCAACTACAACAGAAAGGAATTCCATGGGAAACCTTCATTGCCAATGAGGTGTTCACCACTCCACAAGGGAAATAGTAGCAAGATGTCCCTTCATCTTCTCATCCTCCCATTCCTCCTTCACCATCACACCCCACTACACATGCATCACCATCCACTCACATTCCCTCACCTCATGATGACTCTTCCACCTCACCATCCATTCACATTCCTTCACCTCAGGATAATCCTCCTTCATCACCCTCTTACAATCCCTCACCATCATCTCATGGTACTAATGCATCAAACAGTGAGGGAGATGGAAATGAGGAATAAAGAAATGAGGAATAAAACAATGAGGCAAATGTCAATAAGGGAGATGGCAATGAGGAATCAAACAATGAGAAATCAATTAGTGAAGAAAAGAGCAGTGAGGATGATGGTAGTAGGTCAAAGAGCCATGAGAGCAGTGATGATGGTAGTCAGAAATATGGCACTGAGATGAGTAACATTGATCCTTTTCCTTTGAACTATCAGAGGGGAAATAGGCATGTGTTTGCTGCCCTTAAGAGGTAAGGGACCATGCCTTCTACATCAACCAAGCAACTTGACAAAGGTAAGGAAAAGGTCATCGATGAAGAAGAGGAAGACAAGCATGAAATTGAACAAGAGTTTCAGCGAATTCACCTTGACAGTGATGATAAGAATGAGGAGAGGATCACAAGCATGCTGCTTAAAAGCAAGGATGCTCAGATTAGGGATCTACAAGAAAACATTGGTAGGGCTAAGAATGTGATCCATTTCCTTGAGGTTGAAAACAAGCAGCTGGAGACAGAGAAAGCCATATGTGAGATTAGAGCTCGGAAAGAGGCTGGAAGAGCCAAGGCAAAGCTAGATGAGGTCTTGGGCACTCATTATGACATTGAAGAAGAGGAATAACAACTTCCTAGGAAGAGGCCAAGGACAATTGGTTTGAGAAAAGCCTTAGCCAAAGAAAGGGAGAAAGAGACAACATTGGCAGAGCAACTCACTTCAAGTGAGATGTTTGCCATGGAAATAGACTATGATAGGCAATCTTGGTTAGAGAGCACTAATGTACACTTAGAGGATCAGCTGGAGAAGACCAAGAGAGACCTTGACATGCAAAAGAAGATGGCAAGGCATTATGCCTTAAGAAACAAGATTGCAAGGGCCAAGCTCAAAAGAGCCCTTGCAAATATACAATCCCTAAAGGAGGAAAAAGACAAAGAAAAACTTGACATTATTTCTGATGCATCCCTACAAGCATCCCAAACATGATCATCAAGACAAATCCAAATTTTGGCACATTTTTGAAGATTTTGAGTATTTGACTGTTTTGAAGGGCCAAGCACGCAGCGCCACTGGCATTGAGCTCTTTTTTGGGGCACCCAATGGAGGAAAAATTTGAATTTTTGTGTTCATCGGGCCAAGGAAATCACTCAAGAAAATTTCATCTCTTTTGGAGAAAAAATGATCCTCCAAAAGTGCCAAAAACAAGAAAAAAATCACATTTTTGCCCTCTTTTCAGCATTGGCGTTGCACCCTTAGCAGTCTTGGAAAAATGGTTTTTGAGCAGGTAAATGGACTCCAATATAGAAACCAAAGGTAGTTTTGGAAACTAGATAGGATAGGCTTTCTAATGAGCTATCATGGAGCTCATTTGGACATCGGGAACGCTTCCAAATCTCAACTACAAAATAGGTGTTTTTCCCAGTGTTGGCGCTGCGCCCTTGCCTGAAAGTCAAAAAACACACAAGGAGTTAATGAAAAATATATTTCTATGGCTTAATAGATAAATATCTCTATAGTTAGCTTAGAATTTATGTAAGAAGTTATTTTTGCAGTTGGGATATTTGTGCATTTATGATGTAGTTAATGACATTTTGGAACCCTAGCTAGGGTTTTGACCCTCCTTTGCAAGTTAAATACTGCATGAGGGCCTCATTGTAGTTTTTGGTTGATTTTTGAGCTGAGCATAGACTCTGAGTTTTGATGAAGTTTGGCTTTGGAGCCTTGTAGATCTTTTTGACTGAATATCAATGGAACCAGCACATTCCTAGGATTCATGAGCTCTGTTAGATAGTGATGTTATTCCACTCTTGTCAATTTTTTCCTTTGTTTACATTATGTTCATGGTTTCTTTGATAATAGGACATAAATTTTAGAGTTGGATATGCTATCTTGGCACCCTACTTCTGTCTGCATCCTTTTATCTCTATGTTTTCTTCTTTGAAGTTTAATTAAAGAATCCTTAAATGCTCTCTAGTTTCACTGAAATTGTATCTTAAAAGTTCTCTTTGTCTAAAATTAATATTTAGATAATTCTTAACTTCTCTCTACGATTACTTGATTTCCATTTTGAGGTTTGTTTAGTGAAGTCTAGTTGAAGAATTCTTAACTGCTCTTCAGTTTTATTATGCTATCATCCTGAAAGATTTTTTTGTTCTAGTATGTTGAAGGATCCTTAATTTACCTTTAAACCTATTGCATTCACAACTTCATGTTCATTTCACACTCACTAAACCTATTTAGATCTATTTGGCTTTGTTAACTTACCCTATGAAACACCCTTGACCTATTGTTGTACTTTTCAAGACCTTCTATAGACTCCATAGCCCAATGATTTGATTTTCTCTTACTCTATCTGTTTTACTTAATAACCTACCCAACCAAACAAAACAAACAAACAAACCCTATCACTATAACTAGCCTAAAAAATCAATCAAGTTACATCTTTTACACAAACTTAGAGAGAGCCCTCTCTGAGTCCAGGAAGGCTAGCTTCTAGGACTCCAAAGTTGGTTTTGATGTTACCCTTGTACATTTGGTCTTGCCAATCTGACAAATTACAGGACCTAACATGATCTATATTTATGAAGGAACAAAATGAAATACAAATATAAACAGAAACACAGAGATACATCGAAAGAAAAACTTCAATTCATTAATAAAAAAGTATTGAAAATTGTTTACATGCAAAATGTAAATAAACTAGCTCAGGCAATGGTAACTTATCTCTAAGAAGAGATGTGATGGTTAAATGCCTTCTAAAATGTGTTACAATGAGGCTCGAAGGCCTATTTATTATTGAGAAACAATGGAAAACTATAAACATCCAAAAACGTGACCCTAGGAGATGAAACACCAAAAGTTTGTGGGCCCCATTGGGGTAAATTGGTACATCAACTTCTCGGGGTTGTAACTTTGGCATAGGATATTTTTTTGACACATACGATACCTTGTTAAAGATCTATATGAGGACTACAACTGTAGACTACAAACCCATACCATAGGTTATGATTTTTCTCGTTTTCCAAAAAGCATCGTTCAAGGCCTAAAAACGGCTTCAGAAGTTCAGCGACTTGAAAAACTACCAAAAATAGTAAAGTGTGCTACAATTAAGGAAAATAAAAGGAATGGTGAGGTTCCAAGTGGAATAGGTGAGTGATCACCAATATCCACATGGATAATTCCTTCCCTCTTAGGAAGCAATTGTCCCCATTACGTTGAGTGCCTCCATGAGATGGGGAAATTTCTATTGAACTTGGTCCCTAGTGAGCCACTTGCCTTGGTGCAGGAGTTGGAAAGCTTTGAAAACCTGATACAATTGGATATTTTTCTAGCAATTGTTCTTGATATGCGTGTCCATGATATGATAATTTTTGGCATGTTCCATGCATTCGGGGTTTAGATATGTTGGTGTGATTTGTTCTGCAATGTTTGATGTGTCTAGTAATGGTGAAAAGTATGGCTGAAGGCGGTCCACATTGAACACTAGGTGCAGGCCAAGGAATGGGGGAATGTTGAGATCAAAAGCATTGTCTCCTGGGGCACATATTGATCGAATGATTGACCTGACACTGTAAGGGATTCCCTATGGGTGAGGAGAATATGTCCCTGCATTATTCCAGGACCTTATCAGCCTCCTTCTGCTACGTGGAGGAACTATTTATGGGGGTCATGGATGTGGCCACAATATTCACCTTACTTTGAGAGAAAATAAAAAAGAAAAGAAATTTTTTGATTTCTGAGATGATCTTACTGCATTTCTTAGTAGATATCAAAGAGATGGCAGCAGGCGGGGCTACCTCTGGTATCATGTATGAATTATTTCCCAAAGTAATAATAACAATGTGAGGCCTAGAATCATACACAAAATTACGCTTCCACAAGTATGGTTGGCATAATAATACATCACAAACATCAAGAGGAGAAAAATCACACAATACCTCATCCGTGAAGGCCTTGATGTTGTAGGGTAGGTGGCACTGCTGGTTGACGTGGAGATCTCGTCCTTGGTGAAGCCACCCGATGGTGGACGAATGCAGGTGTGTTGTGGTCGATAGGCCCAATCGCTTCATGAAATTTGTTGAAATGAGGTTCTTTTGGCTCCCGTTGTCAAAAATGAACTACAATGGAGAACCATTCACCCACATATGTGAGTGGAAGAGATGCTCCCTCTCCTCTGGATCTTCGAGCTAAATATTGTGGACCTTGGTGGTGGCAATAATGGCACTGGGTTTTCCATCAATAAATTGTTTCCCCTTTTCGTTCCCCTTGTCGAGTTCTGGCTCATAATCAGAACATGCATCTGACTCTAAATATTTCATCTCAGACACCAAGGAATGCTTAGTGCGACACTCATTTAAGTTGTGAATGGGGCTCTTTTGGAACTCACACCACTTTCATGTTTCCTTCTTCATCTTCCCGGTACGATTATTTACTTGTGGCTTCAATGGGTTGTCCTAAGTCTCTCCACCTTAGCTATGTCCTTTGTTCTGCATTTTGAGGGCGCTCTTGCTCTGCTTATGATTCTTAGATCCAAGTTCACACTTATTGATCCATAAAATGTCATGGATATTCCACTGGACAGTTCGTCACAACATATTGATAATATTATATTAGAAATCCAAAAATTCTACACTATTACAGTTTATTTAAACTTCAATATATGTAGATTTAACTGTAATTAGTGCATACATTTGAATGGGAATTATGCAGAAAAATAGATAAGGAAAAAATAAGCTCACACACACATAAGACACAAAATATGCTCTGGGAAACTCTTTTAGGAGAAAACCCAACTGGAAGGTGAGGTCGCTTCGCTCTCTTTCTTTGACTTGAAAATAAAGCTGTAGGTACAAAGAAGTAATGCATATGGCCTTTGGGCTTCTACAGTGCATAGGTCCTCTCTATTTTCACTACCTCCTATCCATCTTGGCTATATTTTCTCAACTATGGAACAAAATTATCTCGAAAGAATGGAATGCGTCTTCCTTCTAGTGGCCCATTTATAACAAATCTTGATAGCCTACTAGTGGTTAATTTTGACTACATAAAATCTTAACTAGAGTTACAATATAGACACTTCTAGATTCTTTTACATCATAAACATGTGGCTAGCCCCTTATCCATGAATAATAGGGGCTGACGCGACATCCTCTTGCATTATAGGTGTGAAAACAGGAAGGTCAACTTCTTAGTGGCATAACTTTTGCATATGGACTCCGATTGACGTGCTTCTTGCACTGTTGGAAATAAATTTGTGTGTATAGAAACATGAAATGGTGTGGCATTGAAGCAAGTGACAAGGTTTTTCCCCCAAAAAATATCATTTGATGCCTCAAAATGCTCCTAGAAGGTTTCTGACCCCGTTTTTCCAAATTGGGTCCCGCCGGTAAAAAAATTCCCATGAGTTGATTCCTCCACTTTTTCCACTCCAAATGCACCGAAATGGATGAAAAACAATATAATTATCCAATTTGGATCACTTTTTTTTCAATCCTATAAGCATATTGGTATGTTTTGCCAAGTTAGGAGATGTCTAGGAAATCCATTTCTTCTTGAATATATTTGTGCAAACAACCACGCTGCTTAAGAACCAAATGTCACTCAGAGTCTTTGATACCCAGCTTTATGTGTAGAGTATGAAAAATATTTGTGAGCTCATGCATAGCTTGGTCCCTTTGTTATCATAGTGCGGTCTAATGTATGCAATTGTCCTCATAGCTCCCCACGAGGTAATATTGTTCCTTAACAACATCTCGGAAAGAGCTCCAAGAAGGGGTGGCTATAAATAGAGAGGGTTACTCATCCCTTTTCTCAAAATAATTTTCCCACTAGTCCTTGACATGGGGGGTAGCCTTAAAAAATTCGAAAGTAATCTTCTTCCTATAGAAGAAATTATGGACCGAAAAATAACCTTCCAATAGATTCAACCATTTATCTACAACATCTGCATATTTTTTACCTTTGAACATAGTGATATCATAGTTCACTTGTACCTTGAAAGGGGCAGCGCCTCTGAAGTGACTGTTGGATGAAGATGTGTTGTCTGTGGGCATCCGCCGAAGGATTTGGAAAAAGTTTTCCATCATCTTGTTCCTTTTCTGCTTGAGGGCTTATTCGAAAAACGGTTTGATTCCTACTCCCTCATATTATTTTCTTACACCATGGGATACCATTGGTGTAAGCAACGAAGGCCTTAAAAAGGATCAACTAGTTAAAATCCCAACTCCTTATACCCCAACTTCGTTGGGGACATGCACAAAAAAAAATAGAAAGAGAAGACCACTCTGATACCACTGATAAATATTTATGAAGGAATGAAATGAAATATAGACATAAATAGAAACATAGAGACATAGCAAAAACAGAACTTCAACTCATTACTAACAAAGTATTGTCAATTGTTTACATGCAGAATGGAAATAAACTAGCTAAGGCGATGGTACCTTATCTCTTAGAAGAGATGTGGAGGCTACATTCCTTCTAAACTGTGTTACAATGAGGCTTGAAGGCATATTTATTATTGAGAAACAATGGAAAACCCTAAACATCGAAAAACCTAACCCTAGGAGATGAAGCGCCAAAAGTCTGTAGGCCCCGTTGGGGTAAATTGCTACATCAACTTCCCGGGTGTTAGTCATCAGTAATTTTTACCTGTTTAGATGACTAAATTCTTGTCCAAGATTTCTAGAAACAAAATTCAAGAATCTTATGAATTTTAGAAATATCATTGCCTTCATTATCCTTAGGATAAATTTTTCAGTATCCTGCTACTTTGTCAAGGCATGGCCAATCTATCACCCAGAGAAGACAAAATCATGGACTGATGTCCCTCATTCTCACTATGTTTTCCACCTCTAACCTTACCACTCTGCTTTTGTTTTTCTAGCCCTTCTGTTTATACCTTGGATTGCCAAGTAGCCTAGCCTTTTCCCCTAGTTCACCAAGTGCCTCAAGCAGTGGTGATTTTTAAACTCCCATTCTAGGATATTTAGATAAATCAAGTTTAGTTGTCTAGGATGGCAATGCATTAAGATGTGTTAAAACCCTGTTTTCACCGCCAAACCCTGATTCAAGTTTTCAGCCAAACACCTGGTCCAAACATAATCCCACTAGGTCATATAGGGTCCCCTAGGTTATGCATTATTTTGGTTTCCTAATACTTACTATTTCCACATATGCTCAAAGGTGAAATCAAGTGAAAATCAGAATGAGCTCATGAATGTCCAAAGGGTATCAAAGACCTCCGAAGGTACCTCCTTGATCAAAGCAGAGTCTGCAAAAGAACAGTCTACCTATGATAAAGCATTTCTACAGAAATTTTCTATAATAGTTATCAATAGAAGAAAGACAAGGTAAGAAGCCTAACTCAGTGATGACATCCACAGCAAGAGAAATGCAACATGTCTAAGTTTTGAAGAGTATCAGTGTGAAGGCTGCTTGAGCTTCTCAAGCACAAACACATGTCTAGAAAATAATCACAAGAAGAGAAACAACATGCGCCAAGTTCACAAAGAGTATTAGTGGAGCTGTAGCTAGTTAGCACAATAGGTGACTGCTCAGTAAGGGATCTATGCAAGAAATCACAAGTAACATAAATGCATTAGCACCTTCAAACAAAACCAAAGTTTCTAGGAATGATAAAAAGGAAAATAAAAAAGCCCTTTAAAGATAGAAACCTAGAAAGGTAGGCCAGAGTGACCTAAAGGTCATAAACCTCCAACAAAGGTCTTTTTCTTGCTTAAAGTTATCTCCTGCACAAAAGAGAAAAAGAGAAAAAGAAATGTCAGCAAAGGTAAAAAGACCAAAGGGAAAAACATTAGACAAATTGGGTTTTTACCACAAATTATTTCTCCCAAAGGGTATAAAAGACTGTGGTTATCATTTAAAATCATTTATTCATATGAAAAGAGAGAGAAAAACTCCCAAAGTGCAGAAAACAGGGTTTCTGGTAGAGTTTTCAGGCAAAGGATCATTGCGTTGTGCTCCTGTGTGTTTGTGCTATGCTCCTATCTCCTCCTCCAGTGCATTTTTCTACGCAGCGCTGCGCTCCTGTACAATGGCATTGCGCGCCTATAGAAACAACAGCGTGCACTAACCACCTGGGCCCGACACATCTGCTACACCCCCACCCATGCACTCTTCGCCCGAGCCCGACACATCTGCTACGTGCCCACACGTGCAATTTTCGCCCAGGGCACACATGACAGTGTGTTCAGGAGGCACCCGACTGACTCGCAATGCGCTCCTTTGTGCTCAGGGCCACCCGGGCACACACGACAGTGCGTTCAGTCTCCGCCCAGGGCAAACACAACAATGTGAAGCAGGTGACCCGCTGCGCTCCTAGTCGTTCAAGAGTTTCCCGACAGGGTTTACAAAGCTGCTAGCCACCCGACTCAGCGTGTAGGAGTGCTCGTGCTGCGCTCTTGGGCATGCATCATGTAGAGAGTGCTTTTGCTGCGTTCCTAGGGTGTGCAACGTACAGAAGTTGCCCAACAACGTGTAGAAGGTGCCTGACTTACCCATGTTGCGCTCCTATACACTTCACTATAGTTATAAGAGGTATTTAGAGTTTCTTCCCACCCTTGCATACTATCTAAAGATAAAATTATATCAGGGTTTGTTTTCAAAGATAAGGGTCAAAGACAAAATGCCTAGGGAAGGCATTGTTGACAATGATGAGGCAAGTCAAAGACCTAAAGAACAACAGAGAAAGGGTGGGAAGGAAAATAGGTTTGAGCCTATAAGCACTAAAGAACTAATAGCCTCTCCTACTATAGTTTACTATTTTCAAGAAGTATGATGCTATGAGTTCTGTGAGAAAGTACAAAGGATCCAGAGTCACCCTCAGTTGACAAAGCTCTTTTCCCTAAACCTCCATAACCACCAAGTACACCTAGTTGGAGTGAAGTTTGAGCTGACCACCAATGCCATCTCTATGGCCACTTGAATACCTTCGCATGGGAGAAAAGTGGTTCAAACAAATGTATCTGGACCTAAGCCACTATCACCCATTCTTGAAACCAAGTTGTTAAACTGATTGCAAAACCATGTTCCCCTTTTCTCATTTGTTGGACAGATATGCTCCCCTAATGAAGATCATTATGAAATACTTCGCCTGTGAGGGTAGATTCTCTAGAGTATATTCCTACCACATAAGACTACTCATGCATTTCACCAAAACCAAGCTACTACATTTTCCCTAATACCTTTGTAAAAGTATTGAGAAAATGTCTTCCATTATGCAAAAGAGGCCTCCCTCCCAACAAATGCCAAGTCTTTTTCATCATTCCCTCATCAAAATTATTGTCTTCCACCAACTAGAGCAACAAGGCATCCCATGGGAAGTTTTCATCTCCCATGATGTTTTCACAACTCCACAACCTCTCCCTCTAAAAAGTCTACCATCATCATCTCAAATTCCTCCTCACACACCTTCATCACCCTCCACTGACCATGATTCATCCTCTTCACCTGAATCATCTCCCCAAACAAACCTCCCTCTTTCACCTTCTCCTAAAAAATCAGAACATGGAGAAAGCAGTGAAGGAGAGGAAGATGAAAGTGATGAAAGAGAAAGAGGAAGGTAATAAAAGTAGTGGGCCAAATGATGAAGAAGATGGCACTGAAGATACAGAGACAGAGGCATACTATAAAGAAGAGGAACATGAAAACAGTGAGGAAGGGACAAACCAAAACAATGAACCAAAAGGTGAGAAAGAAGACCAAAATAGTGAGCCTAATGACAATTAAGAAACAAATGACAGTCAAGGAGAAGAAATAAATGATGAAGAAGATGACACAGAAAATACAAAGGGCAGTGGAAAGGAGGTAGATGGGAGCAGTAAAGAGGAAAAAGAAGACAATGACAAAGATGGAAAAAGCAGCCAAGAGACAAAGTTTAAAAGTAAATACAGTAGGCAAAACAATGAGGAAAATGAGCCTAATAATGAGGGTAATGAACCAGACAATGAAGAAGAGGCTAGCCAAGAGGACAGTCTACATGATAGGGAAGGGACAAATTCTGAAGACAAGGACAGTGAGCATAGAAAAAATGAAGATGATGCAAGTTATGATACAAAGGTTGAGTTTGATAGCGAACACAGTGGGTCAAATGATGAAGAGGATGAAATTCATAGAGATGAATATGTACCAAGAAATGATGAAGACACCTCTAGCATTGCAAAAAACAGAGGATGACAGTCCAGAGGGTCTTGGCAGTGATGCTAACATAAGAGATAATGAAAGTACCTCTTAAGAAGGCAGTCAAGAGCAAGGTGAAGAAGATGCACATATAAAGATCATCAATGAGAAGATAAACAGTCCTAAAGTCACCAATGATCAAGGTTTTCAAGTAAAAATTGTTGCACCTTTCCCTCTTACTTATCAAAGAGGAGAGAGGCATGTTTTTGCTGCCTCCAAATGGCAAGGGGCCATGCCATCCTCCTCAACTCAAAATATTGATAAAGGTAAGCAAAAGGTGAAAGAGGAAGAAGAAAATCATGAAGAGGAAAGGGAGTTTGAACTCATTCACATAGACAGTGATGAGGAAAATGAAACAATAATTGCAAAATCCATTCTACAAGACAGGAATGCACAAATCAGGGACTTGGATGCTAAATTAGAGAGAGCTAAAGATGTCATTTACTTCCATCAGATGCAAAAAAAGCAGACGAGTGGCCAACAAGCCATCTATGAAGCAAGAGCATCAAGTATCGGAAAGAAGCTCAAAGGTCGCAAGTAAAGTTGGAGGATTTCATGGGCACTTATGAGGAGAGTAGTGATGAATAGGGTCAAACTAGAAGGAGACCTAGAACTATGGGTCTTAGGAAAGCATTGGCAAAGAAGAGAGAAGAAGAATCAACACAAGCACAACAATTTCCCCTCACTGAACTCCTTACCATGGAAATTGAGCATGATAGGGAATCATGGCTTGAGAGGGCCAACATACATCTTGAGGCCAAGCTGGAGAAGGCGAACAAAAACTTGGACTTGCAAAGGAGAATGGCTAAGAACTATGAACAAAGAAACCAATTTGCGAGGAAAAAACTCAAAATTGTCCAAAATGAGGTCCAAGCGCTAAAAGAGGAAAAGGACCAAGCTAGCCTTGGTATTTTGGCCCAAGCTTCTCTATAGGTCTCCCAGGACCCATGAGGCACTCATCCACCAAATTTGGGAGAAATTGAATAAGTTTTTGTTTTTTGAAAATTTTAAGGCTAGGAGCACAGCACACCCTATGCAACGCTTTTTACCAGGGCATCTTCAGGAGGAAATATTTGCATTTTTGGGGTCCTCATCATTCATATAGCATGCACAGAAATTTTCAGCCCAATTGGAGTTGTTTTGGTCCCCCAAAAGGGTCAAAAACACCCATTTTTTCACCATTCTGCCTACGTTTCAGGACATGTGCTGCGCTCATGGTAGTCTTCGAATTTTCACTTTTTATACATGTTTTAGAGGTTAGAATAAAGAAATAAATGTAGATATGGAAATTAGACTTCAAGGTGTTTCCAACTATCCATCACGGAGCCTTTTCTGACATCGGGAAGGCCTCCAAAACACTGCTACAAGAAGACCTATTTTTCCTATCTCTATGCTGCGCTCCTGGCATAAATTAAATTTTTGACACAGTGTGCTATGCTCCCGTGGTTGAAAAGGTAGAATGTGCATTTAGCAAGTTTTTATATGCTTGTCAGGGCCTACAAGTCAATTTAATTACTATATATGGCTGAAAAAGATATTTGTTTAGATATTTTTGTGCCTTGGGCCTTGGAAGGCCTCAAGGACAATATAGATATTTCTGATTAGCCAATAGACTTCTAGATGATCTATTAGGCTTTCCTCCTCCTTTCTTATTATATATAGCATGAGGATTCATTGTAAACTTGGGCTTTTGATGTGTTTAAGAGAAATACATGGTTTTTGGAAGTTGAAGAACGATTTAGTGTTGTGGAGCTGGTGGATGATTTGCCTTGATTGATGGCAATGAAGGCTTGCTTGCAGGATCCCTAAGTTTAGTTAATGGTGATGTATCTCTCATTTTTTCATGTTTTTTTTTCCATATGTTCATATTTTTATATTGCAATAGCTCAGAAGAGTATAGGATGAGAAATGTTGTTTGAGGCACCTCAGTCCTCCTGTTAGATATTGTTTTCATGTTTTCTTCTGCTGGGTTAGCTTAAAGAATTCTTCATTGCTCCTTAGGCCCACCTAATCTTGTATATTTCATTATTGGATTAATATTCCAATTTATAAACATGATTCATGGTAAGCCTTGCTTGTTTAATGTTATCTAAACTCCGCCTTGAAATATCTCTTTGATGTATTGATTGTTAGGTTAAGCCAAAGAGGTCTTGTTTCGACCTTGCCCTTTGTATATGCTTATCAATTTACTTCAAAGTTCTTTATAGTTTAATGGATGATGTTTAGGCATTCCCTCTTCATTTATTGATGCTATTTTTCTCTTATTTGTTTTCAAATCTTGAAAGTAGAATCATTAAAGTTAGATAAAGTTCTCTTGCTCCCTTGTTCCACTGGATTGTTTATCTTGAATGTTTATTTGTTTAAAGTATTGTCATTGAGTAAATGGTGTGCCCTATCCCATGATTAGTATATTTTGCTTATCAATATTAAAGACCTCCCCGTTCATCGGTATTTGAAAAAGGATACTTTACTACCCTTTTCCCTACCTTGGTTCCCAAACTTAATGTTCATTTCACCTCACACATAAACTTAAAAGATCCATTAACTACACTAGATTTTCCCTGTGATGTACCCCGATTCACTATCGAGATATCAATGACTTCATATACTCCATTTCCCAATTGATTTGATAGCCTCTCACTCCACCTATCCTACTTGATCATCTTACCCCAACCAAAACAAACAAAAAACCTACACTTAACAACTAGCCTAAAATCAATCATCCAAAGCGAAAAAGTTCACATCCTTTCGCGCTTAATAGAGAGAGCCCTCTCTGAGTCCAGGAAGGATAGGTCCTAGGACTCGAAAGACTGGTCTAATGTTACCATGTCATTTGGTTTACCAGTCTACCAAATCATGGGACACTAACATAATGGAGATGACGGTGGAACCTTCTAAGTTAGTGACAATCTAAGTACTCCTTAGGACTTCAGAAACCTTCGTCAAATCATAGAGAACTCAACTGATATCCAAAGAGTAGAATCTAGCTTTTTCACCATCCTAGTAAAGTGATGACTTAGCTATAGAACACTCTTACAAACCTTAGGGCCACATATAGAAACTTAGAAAACCCCAAACATTTCTAGATTGGACTTTTGTCAGTATTTGTGGTGGACCATAAACACATATCTTCAAAACAACTAAAAATATCTACCTACCGACTCCACTAGCCTTGAGTAGGCCTTCTAAACCTTACTAGTTTCCATATACTCCTATAGGATTGTGTCGAATTAATCCTGAGAATTCTAGGATCCTAGTCACACACTTTGTGAGTTTAGACAACATAAGAAGAGGTAAACTTTTCAAAAAGTTCAAAAAACCTTCAAGCCTCTCTAAATTTTGAGTTTAAAATCTAGCTTCGTGAAGAATCGATACCAGATCTCATCTGGACCTAGACCTTCCTACTATAGTTGATGACCCATAAAATATTTTGTGGAAAACTTTCGAAACTGGAAACTTAGCTACTAATAGGACCATTCATAAAGCAAGCTCTGTACTTGAAAATCTTACAGGCTTGCAAGATTCCTAGTTTGACTTGCACCATACGAGAAACCTGTTTAGAACCAAATCAAAAAGTAGAATTGACCATACCGACCTTGAGTCCATAGACTTACAGTAGAGACCTAGCGGAGAAGCTTCCCCTTCCACACCACCTGATTTCCAACTTCTCCACCACTTTGTCTCTTTTCACCCCAAGTCTGCTCAGAATCAGTTTACTGGTCCAAGTACTTCCACCACACCCATTCACACCTCCACTATGAAAACCACTCCATCTCATCTCACAAACCATCCTCTTGTAAATCCCCCATCAAATCCCATCATGGTAGCATGGTATGCACCCCTAGTGTTACCGCAACCGTTGGTACCTTTGCTAAATTATTACCAATCCAGAATCCCACACTTTACCGGGGCTGAATCTACCATTGCCCAACAACATGTAGATAGAATGAAGGATGCTTTAGACTACATGGAATTAGAAGAGGAAACTCTGAAGATGAGGATGTTTTCCCAAAGCCTAGGAGGAGAAGCTAAGAAATGGTTTAAAAACTTAGCTTCCAACAATATACATGATATCCTGTCCCTTTACCAAACTTTCATAAACAAGTGGGAGATCAAGAAAAACCCCCTCCAAATCCTATCTGAATATAACAATATTAAGAGGAATGCAAGGGAAAGTGTTCAAGATTATTGCACCAAGTTTAATAGTGTCTACAATGCCCTCCCACCTCACATGAAACCCCCACCAAGTCTAGCAATAGTAAAATTTCCGGAAGGCTTTAATCTGGATATGACATACCAGTTAAGATAAAGAGACCCCACAAATTTGGAAGAAATGCAAAGGGGAGATATTAGTGCAGAAGCCAACCTCACTGAAAAGAGGGCTAGGATGAGGTCGGAAAAAAGGGTTACTTACAAAGATGAAACCATACCCTCCACCTCCTCTTCTGATTCCAAGATCAACAACCTAGTTAGGACCATGGAGAGAATGATGGAGAAAATAAACCTAAACGAAAGGACACCTCCTAGGGATAACCAAACAAATCCCTAAAACAGAAATAGGAACTAGAACTTCAGAAGGGACCCACCCTCAATCAGACAAAGAGAAAATGAACAACAAATCAGACCCCCTTTTCAAGATAACTACCTAGATGAAGGGGAAAGGGATACTGAACAACCTGAAAAAAACTATGTAAACTTAATAGGCTCTGATAATGAGGGTGAGGTTTTTCTCATAGAAGAAGAATAATGTTTCTTCTCCTCAAATCAAACTGAAACAAACTATGAGGATTCTAAAGACTACCGCTTGGGGTTTGAGAATGCCATCATGGAAATCCATAAGCAATATGATCTTAGGAGCAAAAAATACCTAGATTCTATCAAAAAGGGCCAAATAGACCCTGCTGTCACGAAAGTACCTGAAAACACCTTTAAGAAGACAGCAGAAAATTCCAACACTATGACTAAGAAAGCTGAAACAAACAAAGGAAAAATCAACCATCCAAACAATAACACAAGCTGCCCTGGTACTTCCACTAGTGGCCCTGAGAAAACTCTATTGTCTAGAGCCCCAAGTCAGATTCAGCAAGCTAAATTGGTGGAAAAGGTTATGGCTGAGAAAAATGATGTAAATATTTCTAAGATACAAGTACCTTTCAGTTTTGAAGGAGAAATTGCTAAAATCAAAATAACCATTCCTCTCACCCAAAGCTCATACAAGTCTCAAGTTCTGAAAGTTCTAAACATAGGGAATGATACCGACACTTTACACTTGGCTGATGACACACCTGAGCTATTGTTTGGACCCAAAATAGAAGGAAAATATCAAGACGGAGCCATTCCTCCTTTTTACATCAGCCTAAATGTACATCATAAGATCCTACATAATGCCATGCTGGACTTCGGTGCCTCTCACAATCTTATGCCAAAGGTTGTGATGGAGAGGTTAGGCCTGGAAATAACTAAACCTTACAAGGACTTATACTCCTTCGATTCGATTAGAGTCAAGTGTTTAGGCCTAATAAAATATCTTTCTATCAATCTGGCACAAGTACCAGCTAAGCACCTAGTCATGGACATTGTGGTGGTAGATATCCCCCCCAAGTATGGCATGCTTTTATCTAGATATTGGGGAGCCAAGCTTCAAGGGAACCTTCAACTAGACATTTCCTATGCTACCATCCCTGCTTTTAACCAGACAAGGAGATTATACTGAGAGTCACACATGAAGTATATGGTTAGTAGTCAAGAGAGGCTACATAATACACCTCTTTATTTCGTACATTCAGATCTTGGTTCTTTCATTCTACATACTGAAGAGGAAATTGATGAAAAATTAAGTGAAGTTGAAATAGATCTATGCACACTACAACTGTCAAATCACTTCCTCTATGACGAGCTCGACAGTCAGAACTCTCACGACTCTGAACAACCACATGATGATAAAACTGAACTTGACTTCCTGCAAATTGAAAATAAAGTTTCAAAACCAAAAATCAGTTTAGAATCTGAAACAGGTTGTTCAAACAAAGGGAAAAACCCAAAAACATAATTGTCCCCTTTTGCAAATCCAGAAACACTGAAATGCCTTCACAGATCAAAAATCTTTGGAAATCAAGATCAAGAGAGTCTCATGTTTTTACCTTACATAGATACTTCATCATCAAAAGTTTGTGCCCCTTCAAAAGAAATTTTGAATCTTACAAATACTGCTATAGATCCTAAATAAGTATCTGTTGAAGTTGATATAGAGGGATATGATAAGGATAATATTGAAAAACCCGAAATAATTGAGTTATCTAAAATTTTATCACTACACACAAAATAAAGAAATACAAGACTGTACAAATGTTTCCAGGATGTTTGTGTGTATAGGGAGTCTAGTTTGAAACCTTGTGACACAAACATTATTCTAAGAAGCCCCCCTTTCAAAAGGATCACAAAAACCTAGAGAAATTAATGTCGCTTAGAAAGAAGGCAAAGGGACATAGGCTATTATAAACTTTAGATATCTAGATCAACTCTCCCTAAAGAGAAAATACATTTTTCCCAAAACAGATCATACTTTACAAAGGGTAGGGGTTTCTAACCAAATGTCATTGCATAATAGTGTTTCAGGTTACCATCAGATGATACCACTTCAAGTCAATCAACTTAAATACTTTTTCAAATTTACTGGGAGTAATTATAGGTTTAACCAAATGCTTCCTGGGCTAAAGAACACTGGAGACACCTTCCAAATAACTATGTCTCTTGTTTTAAGAAATTTCACTATGGTATACATTGATGACATCATCATTTTTTTAAAGATAATAAAGAATACCTTTTTTACCTAAGGAAGATCTATGACAGAAACAAGTTTGGGAATCAAGAGTCAAAGAAGAAGCGCCAAGGAGAGCATGGATTGCTTGAAAATTCTTGGATCATGTTTTCAAATGAAAATAACTGTGAGTTATATTCACAAGAACTGAATGGACAAAGAGTGTTAGGAGATCCTCTTGAAGACAGGATGCTCAAATACCATTGCTGAAAAGATGCCTAGTTGTTAAACCTTCACTCATTGTACATACCATTGTTTGAAGAAAGGGCCACAAAGAGAAGAAACACAAAAAAATAGAAAAATAGAAAAAGAGGGCAGATTTAAAGAGAAGGTACAACCCCATACCCAAAAAATAGTAATACTGAAAGTGTGCAAGCCTAAATACCACTACTGATGCAAAAATAATGTCTTGTTCAGTCATCTAGCCTAGTCATGGCTGAAAATGTTTTCAATTTATTGTTGATAAGTTAGTGAAAGAATGCTGGTCAAATCATTTAAGCTTGACTTGTCAAAAGAAAATAGATTAGGAATGAAAGATGCTGGTTCCACATGCTTAAATTTGAACCAAAGAGAAAGATATGGATGATTACCAAAAGATAAAACATAGCCCTCATGCCTTCTAGTTTGTTTTCTTATGAAAATAAAGTTTGTGTGCAGTTTGTCTTGATGCCACGACTCATGATGAATCATATTGTCTAACCCTGGTTCAATTCATGATTTAAATTTATTGTCAATAGCTTAGAGAATGAAGTCTATCATAATGCTTAATCTTGACAGTCAAATAGTTTAGGTAGAGAATAAGAAGAGTTCACTAGCATAAACTGAACTCTTGGAGGAAACAAGTGTAGAAGTAGATAGTTTGTTTTTTGCTTTCAAAAGAAAAGATGTCAATGGGTTTGCCAGTTCAAGTGCACCCAAGGAAGAGAAAATGTTAGGAAAGTAGGTTGGGTAGGTAGAGGTGAAGCTGAGCTAATAATGTTTTTAGATTATCAAAATCACTACTTCAGGGAAGCAGCAGTAAAAGAAAAGAAGAAAACCCACCCAATGGATGAGGCATTGGTCTTCATAAACCAAGAGATTTGCAATTCTGGACACCTCCTGAAAAGGAGCTGCCCTCCCAAAGTGGAGTCACTATTAGTCATCAGTAATTTTTACCTGTTTAGATGACTAAATGCTTGTCCAAGATTTTTAGAAACAAAATTCAAGAAACTTGTGAGTTCTAGAAATCTCACTGCCTTCATTATCCTTAGGATAATTTTTTCACTATCCTGCTACTCTCTCAAGGCATGGCCAATATATCACCCAGAGAAGACCAAATCATGGACTAATGTCCCTCATTATCACTATTTTTTCCACCTCTAACCTTACCACTCTGCTTTTGTTTGTCTAGCCCTTTTGTTTATACCTTGGATTTTCAAGTAGCCTAGCCTTTTCCCCTAGTTCACCAACTGCCTCAAGCAGTGGTGATTTTAAAACTCCCTTTCTAGGCTCTTTAGATAAATCAAGTTTCGTTGTCTAGGATGGAAATGCATTAAGGTGTGTCAAAACCCTGTTTTCACTCCAAACCCTGATTCAAGTTTTCAGCCAAACACCTAGTCCAAACATAATCCCAATAGTTCATATAGGGTCCCCTAGGTTATGCATTGTTTTGGTTTCCTAATACTTACTATTTTCACATATGCTCAAAGGTGAAATCAAGTGAAAAGCAGAATGAGCTCATGAATTTCCAAAGTGTATCAAAGACCTCCATAGGTACCTACTTGATCAAAGCAGAGTCTGCAAAAGAACAATCTACCTATGATAAAGAATTTCTACAGGAATGTTCTATAATAGTTATCAGCAAAAGAAAGACAGGGTAAGAAGCCTAACTCAGTGATGACATCCACAACAGGAGAAATGCAACATGTCTAAGTTTTGAAGAGTATCGGTGTGAAGGCTGCTTGAGCTTCTCAAGCACAAACACAGTTCTACAAAATAATCATAAGAAGAGAAACAACATGCCCCAAGTTCACAAAGAGTATCAGTGGAGTTGTAGCTAGTTAGCACAACAGGTGACTTCCCAGTAAGGGATCTATGAAATAAATCACAAGTAACAGAAATGCATTAGCACCATCAAACAAAACCAAAGTTTCTAGGAATGATAAAAAGGAAAATGAAAAAGCCATTTAAAGATAAAAACCTAGAAAGGTAGGCCAAAGTGACCTAAAGGTCATAAACCTCCAACAAAGGTATTTTTCTTGCTTAAAGTTATCTCTTGCAAAAAAGAGAAAAATAAATGTCAGCAAAGGTAAAATGACCAAAGGGAAAAACATTAGACAAAGTGGGTTTTTACCCCAAATTATTTCTCCTAAAGGGTATAAAAAACTGTGGCTATCATTTAAAATCATTTAGTCATATGAAAAGAGAAAGAAAAACTCCCAAAGCGTAGAAAACAGGGTTTCTGGCAGAGTTTTTGGGCAAAGGATCATTGCGCTGCGCTCCTGTGTGTTTGCGCTATGCTCCTATCTCCTCCCCTAGTGTTTTTTTATTAGTGGCGCTGCGCTCCTGTACAACAGTGTTGCACCCCTGTAGAAATAACAGTGTCCACTCACCGCCCGGGCCTGACACATTTGCTACGCGCCCACCCGTGCACTCTCCGCCCAGGGCACACCCAATAGTGCGTTCAGGAGGCACCCGACTGACCCGTGCTGCGCTCCTGCACGTTCAGGGTCGCCTGGGTACACACGACAGTGTGTTTAGTTTCCGCCCAGGGAAAACACAACAACGTGCAGTAGGTGACCCGCTGCGCTCCTAGCCGTTCAAGGGTTGCCCGACAGGGTTTACAAAGCTTCCAGCCACCCGACTCAGCGTGCAGGAGTGCCCATGCTGCGCTCCTGGGCATGCTGCGTGTAGAGAGGTCCCGTGCTGCACTCCTAGGCGTGCAACGTGATGAAGTTTCCCAACGACGTGCGGAAGGCACCCGAATGACCCATGTTGCACTCCTATACACTTCACTGTAGTTATAAAGTCTTAAGAGGTATTTAGAGTTTCTTCCCACCCTTGCATACTATCTAAAGATCAAGTTAGATCAGGGTTTTTTTTCAAAGAGAAGGGTCAAAGACAAAATTCCTAGGGAAGGCAGTGTTTACAATGATGAGGCAAGTCAAATACCTAAAGAACAACAGAGAAAGGGTGGGAAGTGTTGTGGTCCTGTGTTTTGATAGATTGGATTACCAAAAGACAAGGCAACATCATAACCAATCTTTAGAGTTCCAGGATCTAGTCCTTCTGTTCTCAGAGAGGGATCTCTCAAATGTTTTGCAAGGATATATCTTGTTTGCTTTTAAGTATTGATTTTAGACTAGTTATTAAGTGCAAGTTGTTTTGTTTGGTTTGTTTGTTTGGTTGAATTGGCACATCATAACATGAAAGGTCTAGGTAGTATAGATAGAAAGAAGAAGTGTCAAATTCATTGGGAAATGGAGTCAAGAAGAGGTTTATGACAAACTCATCAATGGATATGGGATATCAAAGGGAAAATCTAACTTGGCCACAGGATCCTTTAGTTTTGTGAATGAGATGGACATTAATGATTTGGAAAGAGAAAATGAATTCTCAACAAAGGGAACTTGAAAACATAACTTGAACATAAAGAGGTATTTGATAGATAGGGCTAACCATGAATTCTACAAACCACACTTTAAGCAAATAATGATTTCAAGACAACTTTCAAAATGAAATCTAAGATTTGGGAGCACATCCTATTTCCTCAAAGATTTTATTTCAAATGCTTAGAAATCATAAAAGATTCACTGATAATTGCAGTCATAGAAGAGGGAACACCTAACACATCTATGGTCACAACTATAAAGAACTTTAAAACAATTTTTCAAGCAGGGACAAAGGGTATGATCAAAACATACCTCCTTGGCTAACTATAAACAATGGTACTTCAAAGGGAGACTTCAAAAACAATTTTCAAGTGGCAGCAGACAAGCAGGGAAAACCATAAATCATGCTGAAACCAACTATTTGAACTATTAGAGAAATAAACAAGCATGAGGAATAAAGAGAAAGATTAAATACTCTAAAATACCTCAGCAGAAGAAAACATAAAACAGTGAAGGATAAACAGGTCTAAGGTGCTTCTAGGAGTCATTTCTTAGCCGAAAATTTTCATCCTACTGTAGTAAGAATTTATGAAACATAATGAAAACAGGAAAAACAACAGACAGTTCAGAATACATCACCAACAGCTAAGCTCAGGGATCCAATGATAGAGCCTTCTCAAGAACAAGCATGTTTAAACATCATCAAGCTTCCAAGACTTCAATTTCTTCTTCAAATTCAAACAGACTATGTATTATTTCAGAGAGTTTCAGTGTTACAACTAGTGACCAACCAACCAAATTCTCATCTTCTTCTGAAGTATCTATAGAAGAAATGAGGAGGTGGAAGAGTTTTAGGATTGAAGTGTAATTAATTCTACACTAAATGCAACTCCTAGCCTTGAAAACCATGCAAGGCATAAGGCAGGAAAGCATTGAATTACAACTCTATCTCATAACTCTGTTTTCTGTTTTTTAGGCTTAGTGGATGAAAATATTAACTTTAAGGCTCTTTTTATCTTTTACAATAACTTTACTGACAGTTTGAAACATCTTCCTTTGTCTGAAATAACTGTTCAGCTGTCTTTATGCAAAATATCACTGACTAGGCAATAACTATGCCTTCTTTTGATTTATTGAGGCTGCAAGTGGCACTTTGGTAGCTGAAGAGGATAAATAGCCTCTGATGTGGCAGTGGAGGCTTCTTTTGCTGATATTTTCCTCTGTGTTACCTTAAAACACCTTTGATTTTCTTTTGGTTTGTGTTTAGGCTTAATTCGGCCTAAAGACTTTATCTTTAACCATCTTCGAACTGCTGACTGTGCTTGTCTGTTTTATTTGTGGATTTTAGGCCTTTGATTCCTTTAAACTCTGTTTAGAGCCTTTAATCTTCTGGTTATGCTCTAATCATTCAATTTGGTTGATGCTCACTGTGTTCTGTTACTTGTAGGTGCATAGGGGGTTTTGTGGAGTTTTTTGTCCGAAAAATAGATGATCATGACTCATCGACCCTTCCAAACCATGAAATTTAACCCCCTGATCTCCTTAATTGGCATTCAGGGCTATGAGGATCGTCATCCTCACCCATAATACTGTAATTTTACTACGAGAGGGCTTTATCTTTGAACTTCATTAAACCTGCACAAAAAACACACAAACATTAGTTAAATCCTGCGTTTTATTGGTTTAAACTGCTTTGGAGGGCTTATGGAGGTGGTTTGGAGCTATGCGAACGAGCAAATGCAGTGGAAAATCAGAAAAAATCCCTGGCAGAGCAGCTAACAAGGTCTGATGGGGTTTGGGCACGAGGACGAATGTGGATCATTGGATTAGAACAATCAACAGTTGAGATCTCACGATGGAGTGCTTGGAGAAAAGATGAAGGCAAATGACTTTGGGGTTGCAATATAACGTGGGCCATTTGATCTCAAAGATCGATGACCAAGATTAAATGTGAGAATGACGGGGGCAATTTAGGGTGGAAAGTGAAATGGGAGCGAGATTAAAACAATACCATCCGATCTCAGAAATCGACGGCCAGGATTAAAAGATGAAAAAGCAAAGTGGGCGAGCACGGCGGTATAGCGGAAAACCATTAATGGTTTTCACGCAGCGCTGAGGGGGGTGGGCGGTATTCACAAAAATAACACAATTCCATACACTTGCTGACACCTGTCCCTCCTAATACCGCCCATTTCACGTTTTTTTTTGGTGTTAACTCACAAGCGCAAAAAAATTGCGAAACGAATCGCCCGTCGTCGGATCGGAGGCTCCATATCCGATGGTGCGAATCGCATGCGACGGGGAAGTTGCACGAGCGGGGAAGTAGTGGGGCCACAGGATGAAATGTGGTCTTTTGTCGTGTAGTGGGTGGGTCTTTCAGAATTTTTTGAATGGTCGAGATAGATCTTGGCCAAGATAGATCTTTAGAGTTCTAGGATCTAGTCCTCCTATTCTCAGAGAGGGATCTCTCAAATGTTTTGCAAGGATATATCTTGTTTTCTTTTAAGTATTGATTTTAGTCTAGTTATTAAGTGCAAGTTGTTTTGTTTGGTTGAATTGGCACAATAGAACATGAAAGGTCTAGGTAGTATAGATAGAAAGAAGAAGTGTCAAATTCATTGGGCAATGGAGTCAAGAAGAGGTTTATGACAAACTCATCAATGGATATGGGATATCAAAGGGAAAATCTAACTTGGCCATAGGATCCTTTAGTTTTGTGAATGAGATGGAAATTAATGATTTGGAAAGAGAAAATGAATTCTCAACAAAGGGAACTTGAAAACATAACTTGAACATAAAGAGGTATTTGATAGACAGGGCTAACCATGAATTCTACAAACCACACTTTAAGCAAATAATGATTTCAAGACAACTTTCAAAATGAAATCTAAGATTCAGGAGCACATCTTATTTCCTCAAAGATTTTATTTCAAATGACTTAGAAAACATAAAAGATTCACTGATAATTGCAGTCATAGAAGAGGGAACACCTAACACATCTATGATCACAACTATAAAGACCTTTAAAACAATTTTTCAAGTTGGGACAAAGGGTATGATCAAAACAGACCTCCTTGGCTAAATATAAACAATGGTACTTCAAAGGGAGACTTCAAAAACAATTTTCAAGTGGCAGCAGACAAGCAGGAAAAACCATAAATCATCCTGAAACCAACTATTTGAACTATTAGAGAAATAAACAAGCATGAGGACTAAAGAGAAAGATTAAATACTCTAAAATACCTCAGCAGAAGAAAACATAAAACAACGAAGGATAAATAGGTCTAAGGTGCTTCCAGGAGTCATTTCTTAGCCTAAACTTTTCATCCTACTATAGTAAGAATTTATGAAACATAATGAAAACAGGAAAAACAACAGACAGTTCAGAATACATCACCAACAGCCAAGCTCAGGGATCCAATGATAGAACAAGCATGTTTAAACATCATCAAGCTTCCAAGAATTCAATTTCTTCTTCAAATTCAAACAGACTATGTATTATTTCAGAGAGTTTTAGTGTTACAACTAGTGACCAACCAACCAAATTCTCATCTTCTTCTGAAGTATTTATAGAATAAATGAGGAGGTGGAAGATTTTTATGATTGAAGTGTAATTAATTCTACACTAAATGCAACTCCTAGCCTTGAAAACCATGCAAGGCATAAGGCAGGAAAACATCGAATTACAACTCTGTTTCATAACTCTGTTTTCTATTTTTTAGGTTTAGTGGATGAAAAGATCGACTTTAAGGCTCTTTTTATCTTTTACAATAACTTTACTGACAGTTTGAAACATCTTCCTTTTTCTGAAATAACTGTTCAGCTGTCTTTAGGAAAAATATCACTAACTAGGCAATAACTATGCCTTCTTTTGATTTACTGAGGCTGCAAGTGGCACTTTGGTAGCTGAAGAGGATAGATAGCCTCTGATGTGGTAGTGGAGGCTTCTTTTGTTTATATTTTCCTCTGTTTTACCTTAAAACACCTTTGATTTTCTTTTGGTCTGTGTTTAGGCTTAATTAGGCCTAAAGACTTTATCTTTAACCATCTTCGAACTGCTGACCGTGCTTGTCTGTTTTGTTTGTGGATTTTAGGCCTTTGATTCCTTTAAACTCTGTTTAGAGCCTTTAATCTTCTGGTTATGCTCTGATCATTCAATTTGGTTGATGCTCACTGTGTTCTGTTACTTGCAAGTACGTAGGGGGTTTTGTGGAGTGTTTTGTCCAAAAATTCGATGATGATGACTCATCGACCCTTCCAAACCATGAAATTTAACCCCCTGATCTCCTCAATTGGCATTCAGGGCTATGAGGATCGTCATCCTCGCCCATAACACTGTAATTTTCCTATGGGAGGGATTTATCTTTGAACTTCATTAAACTTGCACAAAAAACACACAAACATTAGTTAAATCCTGCGTTTTATTGGTTTAAACTGCTTTGGAGGGCTTATGGAGGTGGTTTGGAGCTATGCGAACGAGAAAATGTAGCGGAAAATCAGAAAAAAATCCCTGGCAGAGCAGCTAACAAGGTCTGATGGGGTTTGAGCGCGAGGACGAATGTGGACCGTTGGATTAGAACAATCAACGGTTGAGATCTCACGATGGAGTGCTTGGAGAAAAGATGAAGGCAAATGACTTTGGGGTTGCGATATAAAGTGGGCCATTCGATCTCAAAGATCGATGGCCAAGATTAAATGTGAGAATGATGGGGGCAAGTTAGGGTGGAAAGTGAAATGGGAGCGAGATTAAAATAGGACCGTTCGATCTCAGAGATCGACGGCTAGGATTAAAAGATGAAAAAGAAAAGTGGGCGAGCACGGTCGTATAATGGAAAACCATTAATGGTTTTCGTGCGACGCTGAGCGGTGTGGGCGGTATTCACAAAAATAACGCAATTCCATACACCTGCTGACACCTGTCCCTCCTAATACCGCCCATTTCACGTTTTTTTTTGTGTTAACTCGCAGGTGCAAACAATTTGCGAAACGCATCGTCCGCCATCGGATCGGAGGCTCCGGATCCGACGGTGCGGATCGCATGCGACGGGGAAGTTGCACGAGCGGGGAAGTAGTGGCGCCGCAGGATGACGTGTGGTCTTTTTTCATGTAGCAGGTGGGTCTTTCAAATTTTTTTGAATGGTCGAGATAGATTCTAGCCGTTGGATCTATAGAATGGACGGTTAGGATTGACAGAAGGGGTGGGTTATGTTGAAAGGGGAAGGAAGGGAAGGTGATTGAGCAGAAAATATGGGCCCGATGGCCGTTGATCTGCAAAGATCAATGTTCCACATTCATTCTAAACATTATATGCCGAGAATGGAAAAATAAACAAAGGGAAAGGTTTTAATATAGGAGTTTATGCTTTGGCGGGGTCCATGGTGAGATCAGGTTAAGTCCTGATCATCCGATCTCTCAAATGGACAGTTGAGATTAAAAGAGGAGAGCGGGTGGATGAATAGAGGAAAAGGCAGGGCAGAGGGTAAAGTGGAGATCGGGTAATCTAGTGGCCATTGATCTATACAGATCAATGGTCCTGATTAATTCAAATTTGAAACATCGAGGTAAATGGAAAAAACAAAGAAAAAAGGGTTTGGAAAGGTTTTTTAAACCATTTAGTGCCCGATTGCGAGCTTCGACCACATGAGGAAAGGGGCTAAGGGCTAATAAAAAAGGCGCTTAAGCTCTATATAAACAAAAAGAAGTTTTTAGGCTGAAATAGTGAGGTTTTGGCCTAATTTGGGTTTCCGATAAAAGGAAAAGGGATTTTAAAACCAAATAAAAGGGGAATATAAGGTTTTAAGGGGGTTTTGATGATTTTGAGGGTTAAATGAAGGGTTAATGGAGGGATTTTGTGAGGGAAAAAATGGGTGAAAATGGATTTGTTTATGAGTGTAAGGAGGAATGAAAATGATGGAAAATGGGGTTTCATAAGCAATTTTCTCTTGGTGAACAACAGGTTCTTTAGGATTAAAAGGGAAACGACAGTGAAGATTATCTCAAAGGGTAAAAATCATCATAAAAACTTCAAAAGATGATAAGTTTTCAAAAGGAACTATCTCTTTGAAGGTTTGAAAAACAATATTAGCCACCATTGGGTATAACAAAATTTATAGGTGGCTAACATGAAGGAAAATAGGTTTGAGCCTATAAGCACTAAAGAATTGATAGCCTCTCCTACTATAGTTTCCTATTTTCAAGAAGTAGGATGCTATGAGTTCTGTGAGGAAGTACAGAGGATCCAGAGTCACCCTCAGTTGACCAAGATCTTTGCCCTAAACCTCTATAACCACCAAGTACACCTAGCTAGAGTGAAGTTTGAGCTGACCACCAATGCCATCTCTATGGCCATTGAAATACCTTGCATGGGAGAAAAGTGGTTAGTGAGCATAGAAAAAATGAAGATGATGCAAGTTATGATACAAAGGCTGAGTTTGACAGTGAACACAGTGGCTCAAATGATGAAGAGGATGACAATCATAGAGATGAAGATGTACTAAGCAATGATGAAGACACCTCTAGCATTGAAAACACAGAGGATGACAGTTCGATGGGTCTTGGAAGTGATGCTAACATAAGAGATAGAGAAAGTACCTCTCAAGAAGGCAGTCAAGAGCAAGGTGAAGAAGATGCACATACAGAGATCATCAATGAGAAGATAAGCAGTCCTAAAGTCACCAATGATCAAGGATTTCAAGTAAAACTTGTTACACCTTTACCTCTTACCTATCAAAGAGGAGAGAGGCATGTGTTTTCTGCCTCCAAAGGGCAAGGGGCCATGCCATCCTCCTCAACTCAGAAGATTGATAAAGGTAAGCAAAAGGTGAAAGAGGAAGAAGAAAATCATGAAGATGAAAGGGAGTTTGAACTCATTCACATAGACAGTGATGAGGAAAATGAAACAAGAATTGCAAAATGCCTTCTACAAGACAGGAATGCACAAATCAAGGACTTGGAAGCCAAATTAGAGAGAGCTAAAGATGTCATTTAATTCCATCAGATGCAAAACAAGCAGATGAGTGGCGAATAGGCCATCTATGAAGCAAGAGCACTCAAGTACCGAAAAGAGGCTCAAAGGTTACAAGTAAAGTTGGAGGATTTCATGGGAAATTATGAGGAGAGTAGTGATGAAGAGGGTCAAACTAGAAGGAGACCTAGAACTATGGGTCTTAGGAAAGCATTGGCAAAGCAGAGAGAAGAAGAATCAACCCAAGCACAACAATTTCCCCTCATTGAACAACTTGCCATCGAAATTGAGCATGATAGGGAATCATGGCTTGAGAGGGCCAACATACATCTTGAGCCCAAGCTGGAGAAGGCCAACAAAAACTTGGAATTGCAAAGGAGAATGGCTAAGCACTATGCACGAAGAAACCAATTTGCAAGGAAAAAACTCAAAATTGCCCAAAATGAGGTCCAAGCGCTAAAAGAGGAAAAGGACCAAGCTAGCCTTCGTATTTTGGCCCAATATTCTCTATAGGTCTCCCATGACCCATGAGACACTCATCCACCAAATTTGGGAGAAATTGAACAAGTTTTTGTTTTTTGCAAATTTTGAGGCTAGGAGCGCAGCACACCCTTTGCTACGCTTTTTCCCAGGGCATCTTAAGGAGGAAAGGTTTTCATTTTTAGGTTCCTCATCATTCATATAGCATTATCAGAAAGTTTTAGCACAATTGGAGTTGTTTTGGTCCCCCAAAAGGGTCAAAAACACCCATTTTTTCACCATTCTACCTGCTATTCAGGACATGTGCTACGCTCCTGAAAGTCTTGGAATTTTCACTTTGTGGACAAGTTTCAAAGGTCATATTGAAGAACTAAATGTAGATCTGGAAATTAGACTCCAAGGGCTTTCCAAAGAGCCACCACGGAGCCTTTTCAGACATCGGGAAGGCCTTCAAAATACTGCTACAAGAAGACCTATTTTCCTGTCTCTGTGCTGCGCTCCTGGCATAATTTCAAATTTTGACACAGTGTGCTACACTCCTATGGTTGAAAAGGCAGAATGTGCATTTAGAAAGTTTTATATTCTTTTCAGGGCCTAAAAGTCAATTTAATTTCTATATATGGCGGAAAAAGATATTTGTTTAGATATTTTTGTGCCTTGGGCCTTGCAAGGCCTCAAGGACAATATAAATATTTCTGATTAGCCAATAGACTTTTAGATGATCTCTTATGATTTCCTCCTCCTTGCTTATTATATATAGTATGAGGATTCATCGTAAACTTGGGATTTTGATGTGTTTAAGAGCAATACATGGTTTTTGGAAGTTGAACGATTTAGTGTTGTGGAGCTTGTGGATGATTTGCCTTGATTGATGGTGATGAAGGCTTTCTTGTAGGATCCCCGAGTTTAGTTAATGGTGATGTATTTCTCATTTTTTCATGTTTTTCTTGTTTTCCATATGTCCATCTTTCTATATTGCAATAGCTCAGAAGAGTATAGGATGAGAAATGTTGTTTGAGGCACCTTAGTCCTCCTGTTAGCTATTGTTTTCATGTTTTCTTTTGCTGGGTTAGCTTAAATAATTCTTCATTGCTCCTTAGGCCCACCTAAGCTTGTCTATTTCATTATTGAATTAATATGCTAGTTTATAAACATGATTCATGGTAAGCCCTGCTTGTTAAATGCTATCTAAACTCTGTCTTGAAATCTCTCTTTGATGTATTGATTGTTAGGTTAAGCCAAAGAGGTCATGTTTCGATCTTACCCTTTGTACATGCTTATCAGTTTACTTCAAAGTTATTTATAGTTTAATGAATGATGTTTAGGCGTTCCCTCTTCATTTATTGATGCTATTTGTCTCTTATATGTTTTCAAATCTTGAAAGTAGAATCATTGAAGATAGATAAAGTTCTCTTGCTTCCTTGTTCCACTGGATTGTTTATCTTGAACGTTTATTTGTTTAAAGTATTGTCATTGAGTAAATGGTGTGCCCTATCTCATGATTAGTATCTTTTTCTTATCAATATTAAAGACCTCCCTGTTCATAGGTATTTGACAAAGGATACTTTACTGCCCTTTTCCCTACCTTGGTTCCCAAACTTAATGTCCATTTCACCTCACACATAAACTTAAAAGATCCATTGACTACACTCGATTTTCCCTGTGATGTACCCCAATTCACTATCGAGATATCAATGAATTCATAGACTCCATTGCCCAATTGATTTGATAACCACTCACTCCACCTACCCTACTTGATCATCTTACCCCAACCAAAACAAAAAACAAACCTACACTTAACAACTAGCCTAAAATAAATCATCCAAAGTGAACAAGTTCCCATCCTTTCAGAGAGCCCTCTCTTAGTCTAGGATGGATAGGTCCTAGGACTAAAAATACTGGTCTGATGTTATCCTGTCATTTGGTTTACCAATCTTCCAAATCACGGGACACTAACACCAGGATCGTTAAATTGGCATACGATATTTCTTTGACGTGTACGATACCTCATTAGAAATATATATCCAAGGACTACAAATTTCGACTACAAAACCTCATCATAGGCTATGGATTTTACCATTTTCCCAAAAAAAGATATTTAGGGCCTCAAAACAGATCTAGAATTTGAGGACTTGAAAAAATGTTGTTGGCAGAAAAATGATGAACAGGTTGAGACTCCGGGTTCTGGAATAGGGGCCAAAAAAGGCTCTATCGTAGTCTAGTGTAGTGTCAACATTTTCATCTTACTCAGAAATAATAAGGTGTCTCACCCAAGGCCTGTTGCGACCTTACTTAGTTAAGGGGCTGGAACCAACATCAGGGGAAATCACATGGACCTATTAATACTCATTAAACCCAGAACTAAGATATTGAATATACAATCAAAACAGCTTAAGCATTCAAAAGGAACATGTACCATGCATATGAATTCATAACAAAATTTTAAAAGGAGAATATAAAATCACACAAGAAGAATCTCAAGTATCCCTGCAACTTCTTCTTTCATTAGTTTCAGAAGCACTACATCAATACATTCGGCTCAAAAACCCCATCGACAAAACAAAGACTAGTAATACAAGATAATACATAACCATGATAATACAAAATAGTGTGGGCTCAATAGGCTCCATGATAGCATTTCAATATATTTATCTCTTCTCTCTCTGGCCTGGCTTTCCTTTAGCCTTCTTAAAAAATTCTCTTGTTTGGACGTTGCTTCTCCTTCGGATGCTCCGCCCTTTCCTTTTCAGCTGCCTTTGTTGCTTGTCTACGTCTACTTCCTCTACTATTAGCGAACATTCCTCGACTATCAGTGAACATTCCAACTCAATTGTGACTACATGTGCCCTAATTTCCCTAGCTGATATCCCACAAGTGTCAGAATTCTGTGGAGTATTTCTCCTTCCTCAGCTGCCTTCTCTGCAACTTCCAACCAGTCAAATTTTGTCAAAATGTGGTCACCTATCAAAACTTGGAAAAATTTTGTTTCCAAAATGAAGGGCCCAATAAGCTCTAACCACATTTCATTGACTTGTCCCTAAGTCAATCATTTGTTGTTGTTATTGGTGCTTCTTGCGGTTGCGGTGCCCATACCGATGCTTATCCTTCTTTCCATGTTCCTTCAAATGAAGGGCCCAACTCTATAATGGACTCAATGGATGCATTCTTGCATTGTGTGTATTCAACTAGTGTCGAATGCAATGAACCCGTGATGTTGCTTGCTTGATCGAGGAACTTTGTTGCGAGGTCGGTTATTGGTTGAGCAGGGTGTGTCATTAGAAGGGTATTCCATTGAGTTTTTAGCTCCTCACCTATCTGTTGTAACTTTTGAAAGTAACTTTGTGCGGACAGCTTAACATCTTGGAGTAGCCTCTTATTTTTTCTTGATTTGTCCATGATTTGTTCAATCTAACTTTCGAGGGCATCCACCTATGCTAAGATTTCCTTTTGTTGGTTGTGATATTTGGTTGCCATGGCTTGGTTGAAGAATTTATTATCCTATTTCTGCAAGGGGTGAACCAGTTTATTTTTCTTGGCAAGGCAACCAGACCAATCTCGAACTTGTGCCAGGAGTCATTTATCTTCTCTCATAGCCTAGATGATAGAGGCTTTCATACAAGCTGCTTCGGTTATTTTCTTCTCGATTTTGCTGGCATACTGGGATGTTGGGTTTGGAATTAGAAGAATTTCATCCTAAAAGTTGCCTCCTAAGGAAAAAAAAAAAAATAAAAAAAAATAAGAGTTAATAATTTTGGAGGGAAAAGAAGAAAACTACTTTTTTAACTGTATTTTTGGCTTATCTCCTTATAGGTTTACTAAAATTTAAATTCTATACATTAATTGGATGCAAAATTAAATTCCACATCCAACGAGTACCCATTATGCATACTTTTGAGAAGACCCAAAATGATAAAAATTGAAGATACATTAAAAAAATGTGTTGAACAAGTTTTTTAATGTATCTTCAATTTTTATCAATGTGGGTCTTCTCAAAAGTATGCATAATGGGTACTCTTTGGATGTGGAATTTAATTCTGCATCCAACGAGTGTCTAAACTTGAAATTTGAGTCAACCTATAAGGAGATAAGCCAAAAATACAATTAAAAAAAGTAGGTGTTTTATTTTCCCTCCAAAATATTTACATGTGCTTCTTTTTAAATTTAAAGGATTTTGATTGGTTTACATATTATGTACGTTAAAATTGCACCAACTCTTTTAGGCTGAAATTTCCTCAAATGTAGTGCCCTTTGAGTGTCGGAAATAGTTCGTTTGAGCTCTCTATTTGTTGAGACAAGGTCGGTGCAGGCTACTTTGTGGCCACCGACAACCAATTTATCGAACTGCCCTTATGGTGAGGTTTCTCACTACGATTGATCGACAGTGTGAGGGTTGAAATGGTATGTGAAATATTGTGGTGGTGGCAAGGAGGTGGGGTTGATAGTTAGGGGCAATGTGCTTATGGTTTTAGTTTTCAGGTTCTCAAAGCTGATTGGATGATCTTTTTCCGTTGATGTTCTTGGTGCTAGGAGTAGATATAACAAGGATAGTAAAAAATTTTGTGATTATGGGGTGAGTTATGAGTGCCTCATTAGTAGTGTTCATAATGAATTGGACTACGGAGTCTACCTCCATTTTTGTTTCTACACCAAGGATATTATTGGATAGAGGAATGCCTGAGATAGTGGCTGATGTCGAGGTTATTTGTGGTGATGGATTGTGCGACCTTAGGGATATGCCAAAAGTGGAGGGAATATTTTCTTCAGTGATGGGTGTGTTGGTGTGAGAGTGGGGTTCATCGTCAGTAAGATCAAAAACCTAAGTAGAGGTGGATTTAAACAGTTTCTTAGGAATGAATGGTGGCCTGGTGGCAAGTGGTCGAGTGTCCCTTATGGTGTGTTTGGTATTAGAATGAGGGCCCACTGCGGGAATTGAAGCAATGGCTGGGCTACAAGTCAAAGAAAAAATTGAACTAGAACTGATAAACTCAGAAAAGGTAGGAAAAGGACTTACTGATGGCCCAAGATCCTCTAGAGTGCTACGGAAGGACTGCATGGGTGTATCGAGCTTCTTGATGACTAGATTGAGTGTTTCTTTATTGAGTTTCTTTTGGGAGGAAGCATGGGTTTCTCCAGGTACTAGCTTAGGCACCATCCCTCTAAAAATATATATATATTTCCTATCTCAAACTTCTCCAGCAACTCCAGGCTAGGAAGAGACTTCAGTATGGAAGGTCTCTGCTGATAGAACGAATAGTTGAGCCCGCATCTGAAACGTGTCAGGGTTGATGCACTTAAGTCGCACCCATGTGCTACCATGTCTTACACCAAACCATATATATTGAGAATAATCACCTAAGAGAGACCGTGGGATCATGGCCCTGGTATTGGTAACAGTTAGAATTTTATGGTACTAGCCAACAAATGAAGCTTCATTGAGTTCTTTGTTGTTGAGGTCCCTGAAAGTCTGCCACGAAAAATATCTGTGTAAAAGGGATTGATATTTAGCGACCGACGTCATCTATCTACCCTCTGGTGGGTACCACTTCCACGTAGCTAAGGAAACAATGAGATATCCATATATAAAATAATTTTCCCTCTTGTAGACATCTTTACAGGCTTCAAAGAGTTCATTTAATAGAAAATCACACCAATTTAACTGTGTGCCTTGCACACAAGTTTTCACAACTAAGATTATGCATTCTCCTTTTGAGAAGTGGCGCATGAGCTTTCCAGCAATCATATATCAAGAGAACTCAATGGTAGGATTGTTAATTAGTTCGATCAAGTATCCCTTACCACCACGTTGGGTATCATACCTATTGTAGTAGGTATCATCGCCCATCTTCTTTCCCCACTTGGAAGTATTCTGAAATGTAGTTGACACCACAAATCCTATAGCGGATAGCTCTGCGAGTCTGCGAATGTCGATGGCATGAACTGGGTATTCCTTTTCAATCCATAGATACCCTCCATGCATTATGATGATGAGGAATTTGGTACATTGCATCATTGCTCCCGTAATGTCGAATACTAGAAGACTTTGCAGATTTACAAACGTCGACCTATGTAGTCCTCTAAAGTATTCTTTAACTCTCGATGAATGGCTTTCATTGTATTTGGAAATATCTTCTGTATAAACCTCACTTTTGAGCGTTGGTAAATGGAAACAGTCTGAGAGATCATTATCTACATGCATAACCATGTCATACTTTCCATAGAGAGGTTCAATTTTGATGATTCTTGATTCTGGTTCGATTGTAGGAATAAAGATTATGGTCTGAGTCATGGTTGTACTCTAGAGAATATACACAATAGATACAGGGGGCTTGAATTGTTGGGTGTGTGTTATATTCTTTCCACGACTAGTTACACGTGCCCCCCGTTCATAGTGTCGGGCGCAACAACAGGGTCACAAGGGGGCATAAGCCCCCCCTATCAAGGGGTTTGTAGGGGTGAGGTAGTCATCTGGGGAAATTCCCTGGGAATAAAAAAATGGACCCTATAATAGGTGGGCAGACCTACCTATGGTTTTGTGCATGGTTTTTGCACATGGTTTTGGGCATGATGGTTTTCTGCCCATGGTATTTTGTAGATCCGGTCAAGGGAACTATGGTTATGTTATAATATAGGGCTAATGGATTGGGGTTTATGAATGCTTCAAAATGTATATATATGTATTGTAACATTGAAAGGAACATAATTAAAAATAAATTTGGTAGTCTTGGTTTTGGGATCCAGGGGAAAATATTTGTGTATATTTATGTTTTATTTTCTCGCCATTGTTTATTTTCTGTTTTCAAAATTTTTTAGCAGCTAATTTCTGTACAGGGTTAAAACCTACATTTGGTATCAAATTTGTTTCAACTTCAAGGGGACGCCTTTGCTGCTGATGGGTTTTTCTTGAGCCTGTGGTAGACCTTGTTCAATGGGAGATTTGCAGGATCGATTCTTGTGGTGAAAGAATATGATGAGCAGTGGAAAGATAGAGGTTGAGAAATTTAATGGTCAGAGTTTTGAGTTGTGGAAGCTCAAGATGGAGGATCTGTTGGTGGATAAATATCAGTGGATCGTGGTAGATCTGGGTACTAAACAAACAATAATGTCATCAGACGATTGGAAAAGTTGGATCAGAAGGAAAAGAGCACAATATGGTTTTGTATCTCAGATTTAGTATTGTTGAATGTATCATGGGAAGCTATGGCGAAGGCTTTGTGGGAAAATTTAGGGACTTGGTACCAATCTAAGTCTCTTGTGAATAAACTGTTCCTACGGAAAAATATGTATAAACTGAGGATGAAGTATGGAGACTCAGTGACAGAGAATTTGAACACCATCAATATTGTCATAAGCTAGTTGTTATTTGTTGATATTAAAATTTCATATGAAGATAAGTGCATCAGTTTGTTGTGTTCTCAAGCCAGATTCATGGGATATTTTGGTTGTTGCAATAGGTAAAAATGCAACTACTTTGAAGTTTGATGAAATAGTCTCATCCTTGTTTTTGAAGGAGATGAGACATAAAAATATGGAGAGCCAGAATGGAGATGCCTTGTATGTACGAGGACGGTCCCAGAATAGAGACAAAAATAGGTCCTCGAGTGGGAGATATAAATCTAGAGGGAGACATAGATCTCTAGGAAAACCCATAAAGGTGTGTTGGAAATGCGGAAAGGAATGGCACTACAAAAATTATTGTAGATCTAAAGCTCCTAAGAAATGAAATGGATATGATGTTGCTCCTTCTACAAAGGTGAAAACCATCTCAGATGAAGGTGGGTATGTGTACTTGGATTCTTTTTCATGTACACATGTAGATCATGAGGCATGGTTGATTGACTCAGGTGCATCCTTTCACTTCACTCCCCATAGGGAGTTGTTATGCGAGTATGAGAAATATGATGGTGGTGATGTCTTATTAGGGGATGACAGGAAGGTAAAAATCATTGGACATGGAAAATTCAAGCCACAAGTTGCAAGGTGTAAGGATTAGAATACTTCCTAGTTTTCTGCATATTCAAATTTGATTTCTCTAATCAAGATGGATGATGCAGATGTAAAAAAAGTGTTTGAGAAGGATAACTACAAGATGGTTCTAGGAGCACTGGTATTGATGTAGGGAGTTCAGATTGGAACTATCTACAAGCTTCTGGGTAACACTATTATTGATAGGTACAACAGTTCTGTGGTTCCTAAAAGTGGAGTTGAAAACCTTGTGGTCTTTGGAGAAAATACCATGTTATGGCATCAAATTCTTAGAAATATTGGAGAGAAGGGCCTTCAAATACTGCATGGTAATTGTATGGTAGAAGGCATGTCTAATTTTTCTCTCGATTTTAACTTCTGTGAACATTTTGTATATGGGAAGTATAATCGGGTGAGTTTCCCCTCTGGTGCTAAGTGGGCAAACAAGATATTGGAGCTTGTGCACTGTGATGTGTTTGGGCCTGTGTCAGATCCATCAATGGGTAAGTCTATGTCTTTGTATCATTTATAGATGACTTCTCAAGGAATAAATGGATATATTTCCTCAGGAAGAAATCTAAACTCTTTGACAGGTTTAAATAATTTAAGGCTCTGGTGGAAAACTAGACAGAGAAGAAGCTAAAAGTGTTGAGGACATATAATGGTGGAGAGTTCCGCAAGAAAGAATTTGAAGAGTTCTGTAAGAAGTGTGGTATAACAAGGTAAAATACTACACCATACACACCTCAGTAAAATGGACTTGTAGAAAGAATGAATAGGACTTTGATTGAAAATGCAAGAAGCATACTCAGTGGTGTTGGGCTAGGACAGGAATTCTGGGCAGAGGTAGTGGAGACTACATGCTACTTGGTTAACATGTCACCTTCATCAACATTGGAGGATAAGACTCCACATGAGGTATGGACTAGTAAGAAACTCTCTTTCACATCTGAGGGTATTTGGATGTGATGAATATGTACATGTTCCAAAGGAGAAAATAACCAAGTTGGATAGTAAATCTGAAAGGTGCATCTTTATTGGGTATAAGGATGGTTTAAAATGTTATAATCTTTGGAACCTAGAAACAAGGAAGGTTGTGTACAACCAATATGTGGTGTTTAAAGAGGTGAAAAATGTTATTAAACATGAAGTCCTACCAAAGGAACTTGAGAAGATAGAGTTTGAGCTAAAGGAGGAAGAATCAAACTCTAGAGTAGAACAAGAATCAGAAGAGGAAGAGCCACAAACTCCAACTTTGAGAATTTCAGTTCGAGAGAGAAGGAAACCAAAAAGGTATAGTCCATCTTCTTTTTGTTAAAATTTTTCTTTATCTATTACAAATGATGATCCCAGAACTCTAAGGGATGCAATAGATTCAGAGGATGGAAAAATCTGGAAAGAGGCCATGGATGATGAAATGATCACAAACTCCAACTTTGAGAATTTCAGTTCGAGAGAGAAGGAAACCAAAAAGGTATAGTCCATATTCTTTTTGTTAAAATTTTTCTTTATCTATTACGAATGATGATCCCAGAATTCTAAGGGATGCAGTAGATTCAAAGGATGGAAAACTCTGGAAAGAGGCCATGGATGATGAAATGACATCTTTGGACAAAAATGAGGCTTGGGATCTGGTGGAGTTTCTGGCTGGAAGGAAACCCATTGGAAGAAAATGGATGTTTAAGAAAAAGATGAATGCAGAAGGCAAGGTGGAGAATTACAAATCTTGGTTGGTAGAAAAAGGTTATTCCCAGGTGTCGGGAATTGATTTTGGTGATATTTTTTCTCCTGTTTCCAAGTTAGCTTCTATCAGATTAATTTTATCTGTTGCTACTGATTTTGATTTTGAGGTAGAACAGATGGATGTGAAGACAAAATTTCTTCATGGGGATTTGGAAGAAGAGATCTACATGAAGCAACCTGAAGGCTTTGCAGTGAAGGGGAATAAATAACTAGTATGTAGGTTAAAAAAGTCTTTATACAGGTTAAAACAATCACCAAGGATGTTGTATAAAAAAATTGATACATATATATGGGGACTTGGCTTCACTAGAAGCAAAGCAGACCATTATGTTTATTTTAAATTAATTGGTGACCATGTTATTTATTTGGTCTTGTATGTGGATGATATGTTTCTAATTAGAGATGACAAAGAAATTATCCAGGATTTGAAGACACAATTGTCCTCCAAATTCGGCATGAAGGATATTGGCGCTGCAAACTATATTTTGGGCATGGAAATTAAATGAGACCGGGAAAAGAGGAAACTCTGGTTAAACTAGAGGAAGTATCTCGAGACACTACTGCAGAGATTTAATAAGCAGGATAGTAAACTGGTGAAGGTTCCTATTCTTGTAGGTGTAAAGTTATATGTTGAACATTTTCCTAAGATACAAGAAGATGAAGAGGACATGTCCCATGTTACATATGCAAGTGGAGTCAGTAGCCTGATGTATGCAATGGTCTGTACTAGACCATACATTGCACATGCAGTGGGAATGTTGAGTTGGTTTATGTCAAAACTAGGGAAGGAGGATTGGATAACAGTGAAGCGGGTTTTTAGGTATTTTTGTGGCTCTAGTGATTATGGTCTGTGCTACCAGGGAAGACTAGGATTGGACATATTTTTGGACATCTGTGGCTTTGTTGATGTAGACTAGGCTGGAGATATATGTCATAGAATATTTGCAAGTGGGTATGTCTTTAACCTATTTGGAGGAGTAGTCAGTTGGATGAGCAAAAGATAGTTTGTAGTGGCTCTTTCAACTACATAGGTTGATTACATAGCAACCACTCATGCAAGCAAGGAAGCAGTTTGGTCGTAGATATTGTGTTCAAGTATGGGGTTGGTACAACGAGCTATAAGGGTAAACTATGACAACCAAAGTGAAATTTTCTTAGAAATGAACCCTTCTTATCATTCAAAGACAAAGCACATTGATGTTCAGTATCACTTTTTGAGGGATGTAGTTGATAAAAAAAAGGTGTTGCTGATAAAGGTGGACATTTTGGATAATGTTGCAGATACATTGACAAAATTTGTGAGCACTGAGAAGTTCTCTTGGTGCAGAGAAAAAATGGGTGTTACAAGGTTGGACCAATGAATAAACTCTCATGTGACCCCCTGTGTGGAAAATAAAACGAAAAGTGGGATAATTTTGGGTGTGCGTTATATTCTTTCCATGACTAGTCAAGGGACCTACCTATGATTTTGTGCATGGGTTTTGCACATGGTTTTGGGCATGATAGTTTTTTCCCGTGGTATTTTGTAGATCCACTAAAGGGAAATACAGTTATGTTCTAAGCCAGGGTTAATGGATTGGGGCTTATGAATGTTTCAGCATGTATATATATGTATTGTAACAATGAAAGGAATTTTTGGTTCAAGGGGTCTTGACCCAGGTTCGGAGTGTACTGTGCAACCAACAATACCCTCCAATTACTGGGCCTTTCGGTAGTGATCCATTTGCGTAGATTAAAGTCTCACCCAAAGTAGCATGGGTGGGTACTAGAACCAGGTTTTTGCATCCAGATGGGGATTTGATGTGGATCTAACCATTTTTGATATGATCTAATTATTACTGCACTATGCTATCACTTTTAACCCAATTCAAATATAAACTTAACATAAAAAATTAATATTGTTATAATTATTGCGCAAACATAAAGTTATGTGATTAACCCAAAAAAATGCGCATCAAATAATAGAAACTACACAACAGATCTATAAGAAAATCATTCACTCATAAGGGTCAATGCATCAACACATAAAAACAGAAATCATGCCAGTAAACAAGTGATTTTTCCAAAAATTCTCTTTATTAATCAAATATTCAATGAATACAACTCCTTTCTTTTGCACATAGGCCATGAATTTCCTTAGGTATCTGCGCGCATATCCACAGGAGCTTGTCTCTTAGTCAGACTAATCACCACTTGCCCAAAATCACATCAACATTCATAATCATGAGATATAAGATATCTCTTGACTTGACTCATACATGCCTATTTATATTACTTAGACACGCAAAAACCATGGTCCCAAACCATGGTTTGAGTCCCATGTTTTACCCCTTTACCTGTTACAAAGTGAAGGAGTTTTGACCTACCCCAAAGCCCCTTGACCTTTTGTGCATTGTGCTTACCATCAAAGTTAACAAAAATTACATTAAGACTCGACCTAGGGGACCCTAGCCATACAGGACCCCAACACAAAACCGTGACTCATCCTCGAGTCACTCTGCACCGGATTCTTGCATTTTGGCCTTTAGTGCCTGAATGGCTTTGTGCATAGGTTGGATGGACTCGACACTCTGTGTTGTAGTGTTATGTGCTTCTCTAACTAACTTCTCTGTAGTAGGCCCCTCTGCTGGAAAGCTGATGCAAGTCATTTACCACATGCATGGATGGGTTCATCCCCATAAGGTTTTAGGTGACTACCATCAACATATCTGGGAAGTAATTCACCATTCAACTTAGCCAATCGTACCAAACCTCATTCTGTAATTTATTTGATAATATAGGGACCGACCCAGTGCATCTTGAATTTCCCTGGAAAGCTCACAAACTTACTGTCATAGAGCAACACCAAATCATCATTCTGGAAAATATTTTGTTTGATATGTCGGTCATGCCAAGCCTTTTTGCACACCTTCTGCACCTATTGGTGGAAACCAATAATGAATTTATCTTCCTCCAGCGCAACAAGATGCGACATACGCTCCTCCATAATGTCTTGGTCAAAAATGTTGGTTACGGCTACGATACACACACTAGGGACAATGTATTCCATAGGCATAAATACCTCATGTCCGTAGACCATCCTATAAGGTGTTTGTCACGTTAGCATCTTGCACATAGTCCTGCATGCCCATAGAACAAAAAATATGTGCATATCCTATTCATTGTGATTGGCATTGCATATATTTGTGAGTGCATTCTCTAGAATCTTGTTGAAGGCTTCTATCATTCCATTCGCCTTCGTATGATAGGGTGTACACATCTAATGATGTATCCTAAATTATTCTATCAGCACAATGGTCTCATTTAGGAAATGTGTACCTTTTTCACTCATCAAAATTCTGGGGCACCCAATCCTTGTCAAAACATTATCAAAGATAAAGTGTGAGTCGTCTCTGCACTGTAGTATTTCATAGGTTAAGCCTCTGCCCACCTAGTCAAGTAATCTATAGCAGTGATGATGTATCACGCTCCAGTATTTTTCCCTGGGGGGTTAATTGGCTCTACAAAATCAACAACCCACTTGTCGAAGGCCTACAAATTTACCTGCGGCATCTCATCTCGGCGCAAGGGTCTTCCAGTCCTCTGACATACATCACAAACGCTGTAGTATTCCTTGGAATCAATGTTCACAGTAGGCCACCATAAACCAACCCTTAAGTTATTCTGCATGGTTGGTTTACCAATGTAGTGACCACCTGTAACGCCTCCATGTGCTTCGGCCAGTATGCTAGGTCTCTCGAACTCAGGAACATATCACCTCAAAAATTCATCAGCTCCCATCTTGTATAAGTGATTTATGATCAAAGTGATATCCACTGCACACACTACCAATTATTTCTTCTGCTTGGTCATATATTCCTCAAGTGCACTCCTAGTCATTAGAAAATGGATGATATCGTCAAAATGATCATCATCTACCTTAATAGCGCACAACTGCGCATCTGGTAACTCATCATCCAAATTAGTTCATTCTTCACCATTTTCAATGCGCTATAAGTGGTCTGGTATGCATTCAACCTTTCATGCTTCATAATCACCTGGAAATTGTATTCCTAGAACAAGAGGAGACACCTACAAATCTTCCCCCCAAACACAGGCTTTTTCACCAGGTATTTCAAAGCGGAATGATTTGTGAACATCTTGAAATGACCTGCAAGTAGATAATGACAGAATTTTTGTAGTGCATAGACCATGGCTAGCCCTTCTCTTTCAGTGGTTGAATAATTGCATTCAGCATTTTATAACTTCCTACTTGCAAATGCAATCGAATGATCAATATCTCCAATACCTGGCTATGCTAAAACAACCCCTAGTGTGATACATGAAGCATCAACTTGTACATGGAAGTCCTTCGACCAATCTAGGAATACCAAGATGGGTGTTGTTTTAGTGTGTTTCGTGCACGTATGTACGAAATCACACCAACTTAAGGGGTGTGATTTTCCCTCTTAAGTTATTGGTCACGGGAAGAAAATAGATGGAGTCAAGCAAGTTGGTGGAACATGATAGAACATAAACATACTATACAGAGAAATAGCATGCATATTCGAACATAAAACTAAACTAAAACTAAAAAAATAAAAAATAAAACTCTAAATAGAGTCAAACAACTTCAATAATCCAAACGACAGCGCTTACGTCCCCTCTTATTGAGTGCTAGTAGGAAATGAGGATGAAAATTTAACCCACTTTCCAAGGATCCCTTAGAACTAGGGGTTCTAATTCTCGATGCAAGGATGTCTTTACTTTCAAGCTACCTTGGTGCAAAGTCTCCCTCTCTATATTATCATGGACTGGAGTTGTTGGATGGCCAACAACTAAGTCCCCTCTATATCTGCTCCGGATCACACACTGCTGGTATTGCTTGGGGCAATTATGGCTAGCATAACAATGTGCTCTCATGTTGTTCATCTCTTGGTGGCCTTTTATAGGAGAATTAAAATCCTCCTTCCTTCTCTTGGTAATTGTGGATAGTGACCCAAGAGAAGAGGGTGATTCCATTGTGTTCCACATTTATTCCATTGTGTGCTACCTTGATGTCCTTAAGGAGGCTTGAGCGGTTGTCCTTAGGTGGCCTCAAGTGTGGAATCAATGTCCTGGAGTGTGCCTTGTGGTCTCGGAAAGTGACTTCCACCACTCCTAGGATTATGTGCCTTTTTGAGCAAAAGGCGCGCAAAGGTGCATTTATCGAAGGATTTTGTGCACAAAGGTGCATTTGACTAGTCCTTCTTGTACAAAATTTTATTTTTCCTTTCAGACCTTAGAGGTTTTTAAATACTTTCAGATACTCTAATGTCTCTCAGCCCTGTAAATCCTTCTGCCTGACATTAAATAATGTCACCTTTTCCTGTACGATTTTCCAGTGATAACAGTTTCCCCCTAATGTGTGAGGTCTAGGAAGAACTATATAGCCGAAATACATTATAGTTTATTTTCTGTATATTGTGTGTAGAGAGAGAGAGACCTGCGTGTAGCTTGGAAATGGAGACACCTTGTACCAGGCCAAAGACGACCATGTCCTGTGGGATCCCTGTAAGCAATGGTGTAATACAATATATACAAATTTTATACGAGGTGGGCATGTCCCATGCTCGTGATGCTTTGGCTAGTTAAACAAATATATTTAACAGATACAGATTTTGTCTGTGCCACTAATGTGGTAGTGATATTTTGATTGATGGAAATGACTGCTGACGCCCTCAGGGGCATTTTTTATTTGACAATAGGTGGAATATGGTACCCATTTTTGTAAACTTGGTATGGCATATAAATGTGCATTGTACACATAGGCACTGGTTGGGACCTTCCCGTGTAAGAATTGATGAGAGAGACACTTATAAAGTCATGGGTCTTCGACGAATTTGATCAAAGTGAAATCGTTGTAAGGTACGATACCATATTGACATGAGAGCTTTCGTTGTAGTTGAATGTCAGGAGGATCGATGACATCTGTGGGAAATGATGTCTCCCACAGTACCACCCGAGGATGTCCCTTTTATGGAGAGGGGCGATCCAAGGTACCGCTTCCTTTTTGGAAAAGAGGTGTTGAAGTCGACAAAAAGGAAGCCTCAAATGAACGAGGGGGTCACTGATATGTAGGATCAGGATCCTGGATGTGATGGGTTTAACATAGGCATGACGGTGAGGGGTGACTAAAAACTGATGATGGGGATTTAGTGGCCCATGGTCGAAGTATAAAAAGCAGTTTGGCAACAGTCATAACTATTTCTAATGGGGAAATCCCTAGAGTCGGTAGGACTTCGAGGGTGGGTATAAACTGGTTATGAATGTCATAGTGGCTTTTGCGTGAGGGTGGTATATTCCGACCAAGGGTGACCAGTGACTGCTGGCATGGGAGAAAAAATGAATGAGTGGGTGGGGGACATAGTGCACCATTTGCGGTCTTTATACGCTTACCAAAAGAATAGAATAATGGGGTTTGGTTTGTACAAAACACAGAGATAGGTGCCCCAAAACATGAAAGTGTTCACTCACTGATGGTGTGGGGAAGGTGTTTTGCTGAGGGTGGGGGCCCCATTTTTCGGTATCATGTGTGAGGTTGATGAAGCAGATGAAAAAATGTCGTAGATGGTTTATGCTGATGGAGGTATGGTAGGCCAAATGCGAGGCACGATAGTGCACTTTTGATCTACTTGTACAACTTGGTCGTCCGGGAAAGGGGTTTTATTTAATATGGTAAAACTTGACCTTATGCATGATAACTGAATGGGCATGAGGTGCTTCCAGGACTATAGTGGTATGGCCATGGCATCACTATTTTTGTGATATATGGTCTATTGTGGGTGACGAGCGCCATGGGGGGGAGGCTCTACTGACCAATGAGGATGCTTATCATGTGCAAGGTGAGGTGATGATAAACATGGTCAGATGTGTGGAACCTATGGATGATTTCTGATGGAGAAATTATGTCAGGATATGCAAAGTTTTTCTGGGACTCTATCATGGAGGCTTCTGCGGAGTAGTTCCTGCCGCTGCGGTTAGCCTGAGCACCAAGGATTAGCGATTTTATGGCCAGGTAAACTACATGGCATTCTGCATTTTAATTTTTTCAGTCTGAGGGTGCCAGGGTCCATATAATACTATTTTGTACGGATTCTGGGTCAGTGTTACCCTAGATTGCGCAGGTGATCAAGGTAAGGGCGTGCCTTTTGCGCGCAAAAAAAAGGGTTTTGCGTGCCTTGTACGCGTTGTTACCAGAATTGGGCGCACCTTCTACGTGCTTATGAGACATACATGCATGCCTTCCTCACGCTTGTCTGAGGGACAGGCGCGCGGAGAGACGAGGCAAAATTTTTGGAAATTTTGCATGTTTTTGATGTTTTTATGCTGCTGATGTGCTCCTGTTTTGTTGACAGGATATTGTGGAAGGAGCGAGATTGGCCTGAGCTCCGTACAACTTTAGCCGCTGATGGTTAGGCACACCAAAAATTGGTGCAATGGGGTCTCCTAAAATTTGTGGAGAATGACCTTCTTCGGTCACAAGACTAACTCCTGTGCTACCTGATCCAAAATTGGAACAGGCGACGCAAGGTGTTTGTGCTACGTGGCTGTGACCTTGCTATCCATCCTGAGATGGATATCTACTTTGTGACTGGCTTGCTACCTCAGGGTGAGCCTCTTCAGTATCCACTTTCTTCTGGGAGGGTAAATTTTGAGCAGGTTTCAGATGCATCACTGTGGCGGGGCGCCCCTTACGAAGGGGTGCATAGCTATTTCCTTAGTGACAGATTTGGCCAAGCATTGTGCTTTGGTGGATATTGTGTGACTGGAAGGGTCGTCTACTCCACATTGGGCGTCGGACCTGCAGGTTGGTGTCTTGCGCCCACTAAGGGTCAGGCATTTTTTCGACTTAACATCTGGGATGGATCGAAATTGTTTTCCTATGCCAGCATTTTATGAAGCATCATGTACGAGCAGGTGGTGCTGCTGAGACCGATGGTGGAAGTGCCTGTTGGGGGCCACGAGAGCCTAGTATGAGGAGGTGGACTCCCGTGATGACTCAGGGAGGTGGGGGTAGGATGGGGCGTTACTGGAATGCCACCACAAAGGCTTGGTTTGAGGCCAACCCCCAGATGTTTCTGCCCTTCCCGTATGCAGGGATGGACTTTCGGGGGGATCCAGACATGGGTATTCCTCCTGGATATGCTTGGGGGCCAACAGGTATGTCTTTGTGTTTTCTGCATTTATTTGAGTATTTATTTTTATATGTGTATTTATGATGACATTGACATAGTTTTGGTTACTCTTACATATGTTGGCAAGGTTGGTCACCCTGTGGCCCGATTGGTTGGGCATGATCCTCTTCGGAGACCTCGGGGAGCTCTTAAGGGGCTGGGAGGAGTTCCTACAAAGCCTCAAGGTGGGACACTTGGTGGTGAGGCCGTCTCTTCGGGGGAGGGCAGCAGCTTAGCTGCTGCCGAGACTGCAACTAAGCGAGCTCATGCCGATGCAGCAGAGGCTCATGCTGATGTGGCAGAGGCTCATGTTACTGAGCTGATGCCTAGGATCGAATGGACCGATTGACCTAGGGGACGCCGACTCGAGGATTTTTAGATGACCTTGAGGAGGTATGGCTGGAGAACTTGATGGCTCGGGAGAGGGACGATTGACCAGTTTACGTCGGGTGGTGGTCTTGGTATTGACGGTGGCTCCAGTAGTGGTTCCAGGAGCAACAGTGGGTCCAGGTGCCCCACCTGGGGGAGCACCACCCTAGAGTCATTTTATACATGGGGAAAGCATCCATTATGAGGATTCTTCCCCTGTTTTTGGTGAATTATGTGTATCTTTTTGGGCTGACCGATGGGTCAGAGATACCATTTTTTGTACTCAGAAACATACATTTTGATGTATATATGAGATATATTTTTTGTGGCTCTACATGGTGTGCCCTCTGTTTCTGCTTATGGATTATGTTATGCTAGGATATCTATCTTTTCTATGTTTTTATTTTTTATGTATGATGGTTTATTCGAGATGCATTCTAGTTTAGAATATTGTTAGCTATGCGATCAGCTGTTTGGTTTTGACTCCTTGGTACATGTGTGAATGTAATGTAGTCAAATAGTATGCTTAATCTTTTTGCATGCAAATATCTTCTAAATAGATGTGAATCTCGTATCTCAAATGTTTGGTTTAACTGCGACACTACTAACTGGGAATCGAGGTAGATATGCATATGGCGTATGCCCTAATGGAGGGTTTCGAACATAAGTCTGATAATGACATCATATTCTGCCTGATTTTTTGTTGCTAAACCGATGCACAGACCATTGGTGTAGACTGGTGATTGGTCAAGGTGATAGATAACCCAGGTGGCTACTGCTAAACTTTAAGACCATCTTGATGCGCCATTAGCAAATATAAAATAAGGGTCGGGTTGGTAATCCATTGTGACACTTGAGCGCGTTTTGTGACAAGTCTTTTGGTCAAAAATTTAAAGTGGTTTGGTTTGTGTATGTTGACTCTAGGGTAGGGCCTTCTTGTACCTTATGGGTAGAATTCCTTGAGGTAAAGGGCCGTTGATGGGGTTGCTGAGGCATGTCTCGTCCGGTTCTGTCAAGATATATGCCCCCTTGAGGAGGCAATGTTTTATGATGTAGGGCCCTTTCCATAGGGTTTCAAACTTCCCTAGCCCTAGGGCTTATTTTGCGACATCATAGCGGAGGACTAGCTCTCCCTCGGTGAGTGAGCGAGGGTTTATGTGGTGGTCGAATGATGATTTTACCAATTTCTTGTGGGCCTCGTTGTGTTGCACTAACTGTTATCAGCTTTCGTTGACGAGCTCTAGTTGTACTAAATGTTGTTCTAGAGGTTGGGTATCATCGAGGAGTTTGATGGCAGCATGTAAATTTAGGATCTCGCGTTCTATGGGAATCACAGATTCAACCCCGTATACCAAGTAGAAGGGAGTGAAACTAGTGGACGTCTTCATAGCCGTGTGGTATGCCCACAGGGAGGAGAAGAGCATATGGTGCCAGTTGGTTTTATGGTTATTCACCATGTGTTGTAACATAGTTTTGAGTACTTTGTGTACAACTTCTACCTGTCCGTTGGATTGGGGGTAGTATGGTGAAGCGAATTCATGAGTGAAGCTGAGGTGGTGAGATATCTCCTCGAAAACTTCATTCTCGAAGTGTTTCCCATGGTCGGAGACTAACTCCTTGGGGACCCCGAACCGATCAATCACATGGTTAAACATAAATCAAGCGGTGGTTTCTGCAGTGTTGTTGTATGTGGGCATGGCTTCCGCCCACTTGGTGAAATAATTGACAACCACTATGATGTATTTATGATTTCCAGATGATGCGGGGTTGTAAGTCATGAAGTCGATTCCCCATTTACGAAAGGGGCTGGTGATGATGACAGGGTGCAGAGGAGCAGGAGGGGCTCTTTCTTTATGAGTGAAGCACTGGCATCGCTCGCATCTCTTGGTTGTTGTAATGCAATCATGAAATGGAGAGGGCTAGAAATATTCTGCCCATAGGAATTTTTGGGCGGTGGCTATCCCGAAGAGGTCGCCACCGCAAGCTCCTTCATGGCAGTCATTAAGGGCTTGTTCCACTTGGTCGTGAGTGAGACATTGACATAAAATGGTGTTGATGCCCCGTCGGTACAAAACATCGCCCATGAGGAGATATTGGGGGGCCTAATGGCGTATGCGCAGACGGTTGTCTCAAGTGAAATGAGGTCTAAACTTTTGAGTTCGTAAGAAGAGGAGAATGTCTTCGTACCATGGGTCGTCGGTTGCTACAAAGAAGAGATGCTCGTCTGGTAGCGAATCGTTTACTAGTGATCCCTTGGTATCTCTTGGGAGGTCCGTAATGAACACTACTAAGATAAGCACCTTTTTGCTTTTAGGGGAGCGAAAATGTAAGTCATATTCTTGGAGAATGACTATCTAGTGGGTGTACTTATGGTTCATTAAGTGGCATGTGAGAAGATATTTGATGGGGTTAATATTTGCGATGACCATAGTGGTTTTTAAGATGATGTAATGGCAAAGCTTCTTGTCTGCATGTATTAGTGCTAGGGAAGTTTTTTCTTCAGACTCATATCTTATTGATGGGCCCACTAAGTTTTTATTGACGTAATAAATTACATGATCCTTCCCATCTGGGCCTTCCTGGATAAAAAATCTGGCCAAGGTGGACTTAGAAGCTGATAGATACAGGATGTAATCTTTGTCATAGTCTGGGGGACTGATGAGTGGTGCTGAAGATAATTTTTCTTTCAGCGCATCGAATGCTTGTTGGGTGTGATCATCCCATTTGAATACGATTTCCTGGCGAAGGAGGTGCAGGAACCCTGGAGTGCAAGTGGCATAATCTGGGACAAAACATCTCAGAAAATTGGCCTTCCCCTGCAGGCTTTGCAGTTGCCTGAGGGTTCAAGGTGGAGGTACCTCTTTGATAGCTTGGACCTTGAGGGGGTCCACACGAATCCCTTGCTGGGACACGATAAAACCTAAGAGTCTACCTGCTGTGACGCAGAAGACACACTTGAGGGGGTTCAAGCATATGTTGTATTGACGGCATTGATATATTACCAATTGCAGGTCCTCAAGATGGTCTGAGCGCTTCTTGGAGTGGACGGTTAGGTCATCCAAGTAGGCAAGGATAAGGTGTGCCACGTTATGAAATATATAGTTCATGGCCCTCTGGAAGGTGGCTCCAAAATTTTTTAGTCCAAATGGCATTGCCTTGTATGCAAATGTGCCCTAAAGGGTGGTGAAAGCAGTTTTGTACCGGTCTGTATGGCGGATTTGAATTTGGTTGTACCCAGAGAATCCATCCATAAAGGAGAGAGACTCGTGTCCCGCATAAGCATCGATGACCTGGTTGATGAATGGGGTGGGATATTTGTCCTTGGGAAAATATTTGGTCAAATCCCGAAAATTGGTGCAAAGGCGTATGGTTCCATGTTTTTTCATGACGGGAACAGGGTTGGAAACCCAAGATGTGTAAGCAATAGGGTAGATAAACCCAAATTTGTGAAGCTTGTGTATTTCTCATTTTATTGCTTCTGCCTTTGATGGGTGCAGTCGACGTTGTTTCTGGCGCACTGGAGGTACATCATGCCCAGGCTTAGTGTGTTTGGTGCACGTATGTACGAAATCACACCAACTTAAGGGGTGTGGTTTTCCCTCTTAAGTTATTGGTCACAGGAAGAAAATAGATGGAGTCAAGAAAGTTGGTGGACCATGGTAGAATGTAAACATACTATATAGAGAAATAAAATGCATATTCAAACATAAAACTAAACTAAAACTAAAACAAATAAAACAAAAGCTCTAAATAGAGTCAAACAACTTCAATAATCCAAATGACGACACTTACGTCCCCTCTTATTGAGTGCTGGTAGGAAATGAGGATGAAACTTTAACCCACATGCCAAGGGGCCCTTAGAACTAGGGGTTCTAAGTCCCGATGCAAGGATGTCTTTACTTCCGAGTTGCCTCGGTGCAAAGTCTCCCTCTCTCTAGTATGGTGGATTGGAGTTTTTGGATGGCCAACAACTAAGTCCCCTCTATCTCTGCTCCAGATCACACACTGCTGGTATTGCTTGGGGAAATTCTGGCTAGCATAACAATGTGCTCTCATGTTGTTCATCTCTTGGTGGCCTTTTATAGGAGAATTCAAAACCTCCTTCCCTCTCTTGGTACATTGTGGATAGTGACCCAAGAGAGGAGGGTGATTCCATTGTGTGCCACATTTATTCCATTGTATGCTACCTTGATGTCCTTAAGAAGGCTTGGGTGGCTGTCCTTAGGCAGTCTCAAGTGTGGAATCAATGTCTTGGAGTGTGCCTTGTGGTCCTGGAAAGTGACTTCCACCACTCCTAGGATTGCGCACTTTTTTGAGCAAAAGGCGCACAAAGGCGTGTTTATCGAAGGCTTTTGGACACAAAGGCACATTTGACTAGTCCTTCTTGTACGCAATTTGATTTTTCCTTTCAGACCTTAGAGATTTTTAAATAATTTCAGATTCTCTAATGTCTCTCAGCCCTGTAAATCCTCCTACCTCACATTAAATAATGTCACCTTTGCCTATAATATTTTCCAGTGATAACAGACGTAGTTACCATCCTTTCCTTAAGTATGTCTAGACTCTTCTAACAGTCCTCATCCCAACAGAAAGTGGCATCCTTTTTCAACAACTTCTCCATTGGCACAATTATTTGCGCATATGTTACAGGAAAAATGACCTCCTCATCAGCTCAGAGGAGAAGGTAATATGGAAGAAAGAAAGTGACCTAGACAAAACCCATTTCTGCCAAGGTAACGCACCCCAGGAATTGCTAAGCTACGTTATAACTCTTTTGATCCATGTAAAGGTCGCGTTAGTGACTAGGGAAACTCTCTAGTTGGCCCAGAGGGTAGCGTTACCCGTGTTTAAACATAAAATAGGAAAAATCCCACAGACAATGATTGGAAAACCCAGCTTTTTCTCATGGAGAGTTAGTACAAAATAGAAACTAAAAGGCACTAAACTCTTATTAGGCCTTACCAAAAGCAACTAGACTCTCAAGGAAGGAAAAAGCATGTAAAGCTAAGGAAACATCTTGGTTTTTTCCTTTTCAAACTGGTTGAAAGAGTTGGGCAAGATCTGCCCTTTCCATCTCCTATAAAATGGAGTTGTGGGTTACTAGTCCAAGGTCGAAGGTTTTTTGAATACATGTGAAGCAGAGTTACATTGTTACTATATGGTAGTTGAGGATCGGTGAAGTGACATTGAGAGCTTCTCACCTTGATCACCATCACATACAAGGAAAGAGAGAGAGATATTGGAAGACTGAGGAGAGCTTGGTCCAACTGACGGTTGTAATCCTCCTTTTTATAAACCAATAGAACTGTATCTATTTTGTCCATTCTATGATTTGATATTGTCGTTTTTTTCAAATTGTTAATATAACATGATATGAATGGCTTAGATGTGTGTTATTTTATGTTTATTATATGCTGCTTTGAGTTAATAAATGGTATATTGTTGTAGAGATTACATGAGTGCTTTGTTTGATCGCAGGACCCAAATTTGGAACTAGTGAAGGAGGATCTATGCTTCGCTGCTCAGTGTTTGCCAAAGGATCTGGGATTGGAAAAGAGGTAATCTCTCATCTCATTTTACTAATTGATATAAATCAGCTTGAACATATGTGCAGTATCTTTGTGAACTACAGCTAATCTGACTGTCTGCCTCGGGCACCAGAAAGCCTAGAGAGGGATATTTTATAACCACTACCCAAGCATAATACACTATAGCAGAACTGGTGACTCCACTGGGGACTAAACCCCAAGTTTCCGGACTATTTCTATCACTCTCATTTTTTATTTCCTTCTGTTCACATATCCTTCTGATCAGTTTATATGCTTAGTAGACATATCAAAAGCTCACAGTGTTCAGATCAGACCCTGCTTAGCCATCTGAAAATTTTTACCCTGACTAACGCTGCGATTGTAAGTCTTCCAGTGCGTTATAACGTGTTCTAGGCTTAGAACCAATGCGTTAGTCCCTGCATTAACATGGTCCAGGCTTAGATACAGTGCATTACCCAGCCAAAAATTTGTTGTTCACACATGTGTTGTGTTTCCTTTTGGTGGTAAAGTTCTTGGATATTAGAATACCTTCTATTACTAGATCCTTGTGCTTGTTTACCAACTAGCATTTCTATTTTTTACTCTCAGTTAAAAGGTTAATGTCAAATGCATCTACTTTTTGAAGAGAACATTTTTTTTTTCTTTTTTCCGAACTTAGCTGAATTAATTCTGAACATTTTTTGGTTAAAAGACTGTTAAGATGAGATAAATAGATGTCTGAATCTTTAAGGTTGAAATTTGTTATTTGAATGTTTGGTGCATGGATGTTGAAAGGAAACCTCTCCTTGTAGAAATACTCTTCATCGAATTGAATATTTAGAGCATATTTTTGCATGGTTTTTTGAGTCAGAGTCTCATCACATTTCATACGTCCACTCCCCCTCTGCAAGACTAATAATCAATGTACACAAAGAATCAAACGATAATAAAATCAATCATATAAATTTTTTTGAGCTTGAACCAATAGTAGTTCAGGCTAGGATCTTGGGGTAGGAAAAGTGAGAAAATCACCCAAGATCTCCAAACTTGAAGCTAGAGTCATTAATGAGTGAAATCCTACTACACTCATATTATCAGGACCACTCCATTACTGGAGCTAAGCGCGAGACAACACTCGGGTGCATGCGAAACTAGCCCACCTTCAAGTGCATTCAGTGGTCATTCTATATATTGGGGTTCCCTTCGGGGATGTCGAAACTAGATCTGGGATCTAGGTGTTCTGCCCATATAACATGCTGTCTATGACCGAGACCCCCCAGATGATGTCTGTACAGAAGGTGAATGGGACGAGCTATCCTGGTACCTAAAACAGATTGACCTACTATGTCTTCTATCTTTAGGAGGGTACTTGTCTCCACGAGAGTACTTACACCTATCGTCTGAGGTTTGGGCGAAGCTCTAGAGTAACCATAACTGTACTTATGACCAACCCTCTCTGTATACTATTGTGATACTGGGTTTCATCTCCAGCAAACGGTAGTACTTAGACAAGGCACCTTATTCTAGCTTCTTGTTGATTGATCTTTAGAGAGTCCTTATTTCTTTTTTCTTTTTTAGGTGTGTGGTTACTGTCACTGAGACTTTATAATACATCACAAATCATTAAAATTTTCTTAAAATAAACAGGTCACCGTGGCATCTTTCGACCATCTTCGTCTATCTCGACGAAAACAAGGTCTCCCTCCTTTGAAAGCGGAGGAAGAGCTAAGTCTTGGTGAACCCGTGCCTTCCACAGAAGAGAAGTCTCCATTGAAGAACCCTGATTTTCACATAGCCCCATATCACATGGAATTTCCAGAGGACCATTTTATAGAAGGCATCATAACTCCTTACAATCCTTGACTCACTAATCCGTTGGCACCTGTGATAGTTTAGATTACACCGCAAGAAATGTCTTCAGCCACACCAACGTCCATTTTACAACTGGCACCTATGGGGTCGGTACCAATGGTAACCAACCTATGTTTGCCACCACCCTCCCTGCTGGTAGTAAGTTCTATAACAATAATCGGTAACCCCAGTAGTCAACCTATATGTGGTACCAACCCTACATTCATCACAACTGTTAGTGGATCCTCGAGTCCTTCGGGATCTACTCCTACGGTGACCACAATGGGACCCACGGTTCCCCCTCCCATGAGTGGGACTACTTCAATTCCTTTTAGCAACCCTTTCGGTTGGAATCCTTTGCTGAGTTCAAACCCCTTGGCCTCCATACCAGGGGGCAGTGTCACCAACACGCAAACAACAGGGAACATTTCGCTACCCCTGCAATCATTAGGACAAACCGGACAACCTATTTTTAACACTATTCCCTTAAGTGGTCTAAATCTCGGTGTAGGATCCACGCCGTTGCTTAATTATGCACATAGCAGCATGCCTCCGGCCAGCTCTATTGCATCCATATGGGCCAATCCACCCCAACATCCATCTGGACAAGGGGGGCACTTTTATCCTGGGGGAAACCAACCATTCGCCCCATAATACAATATACCCTACAGACAGCAACCATATATCCCTACACCTCCACCCATAGGAAATTTTTATCAAAAAAGTCCTACTTATCCTACTGGTAACACATTGATGGGCGGACCCTATGGTACAAATAGTCAGCTAATACTTCCTTGGCTAGATCAGGGGGAAAACACAAAATTTCCATTTTTAGCAGCTCTAGACATCCCCGACATCTATAAACTGACTAATGATCCCATCAATCACAACCCACTCTGGCCTCCAGTTCCGCACAATATTCTGTCTGACATCCTGAAATTCAACGGGAAACAAGGGGATGATCCAGATTCACACATCATCGCCTTTCATCTATGGTCTGTATCTAATTCCATGGTGGATGATAGTATCCGGCTTCGACTGTTTCCCCGCACTGTCATTGGCAATGCTGCCAAGTGGTATATTGAATTACCACGCGCCGCCATCAACACTTTTGGCGCCTTAGCTATGAAATTTCTAAAAAAAATTCAATTACCTATCAAATATGAAACTGGTACAGAATTTTTAACCTCGTTGCGCCAAGACACCTCCACCCACATCTCCGATCACATTCATGAATGGAGGCGTAGGAGGAGGCTGGTCAAAGTGCCAATCCCGGATCATCTCCTAGCTAATTGGTTTTGTAAATCTCTCTTACCAACCCTAGCTAAAGACATTGGCCTATCCGATGTGGTCACAGAAGATCAATCCATTCGTCATGCCCAACATTTAGATTTAATCTATTCACAATTTGGCATGCTCTATGATTTACTCCCCCATGCCCCTGGTAATCCGAATTCTCCCACTACTCAGAAACCTTGAGTCCACACCAACGATCTCGTCGGAAAAATATTTGGCATAGCCACAAAATAGTCTCGGGGGAAAACCTCCCAGCCATCTTTGGCTGCCACTGCCCCCAACTAGTCAACTACTCTTCCTACCGCCGAGGTAAATTCTATGCAAACTTCACAAAAACCCAGTGTAAAGAATAAGAAGAACAAGAAAAAGATATCTTCTTCGGAAGAGCAGCCAGACCATTAGAATAATCCCAATAAGAAAAACACTGCTAAAAACGACAAAGGGAAGGAAAAAACCATGAAATTTCCTTGCAAAATCTGTGCAGAGGACCACTTGACATACAAATACCCTCGGCTACGGGAATGCAAAGATTTTATCACAAACAAGGAATCTGGGAAGACACCTGTCGTCCTACATAATCCCTTCCCTAATCCACAGCAGCAACAACAACACATGGTTGCAAACCCACCAAAACCCTCGCAAAGGGGAAATGGTGGTTCACATCCTTTCGGTGAAGGATCATCCGCCATTTATGGCATAGAGAGTGTTGAACTTCAGAAACGAGCCAAAATTTATGGAAATCCTGTCATAGATACTCAGGAACCTGGTACCAGTTCAAATCCACCGCCGCTCAACGATTTGCATATCGAACGGCCTACTGCTGACCCCACGATTGGTCCCCCTAAGGGGACACTTCGATGCACGACTCATAACACCTCTGCACGTGCCGCCAAAAAATACAACATTGTAGAAGATTTGGTGCAGGCACCATCAGCCATGTATGCTCTCGAAGTATTGAAAACTTGTCCAGCACAAAGGAAATCCTTGCTTTCAGCCATTGGTGGGATTGACCCCCAGGATTCTACACTAGCTATTTTTGACATGGAGAAATATAAACCTTGCCTCTGACACCAACTTGCATTCCAAATACAAGTTGTGTCGAAGGGAGACCAATCCATCACACTGTCATTGACGAAGGTGCTTTGACCTGCGTTATGTCAACTACTTGCTGGCTCGCTTTGGCTTCTCCCACTTTGTCTCCACCATCAAATTCCCTTAAAGATTTTGATGGCCACACTTTCCTCCCAAAAGGCTACCTTGCTAGCTTTCCCATTACACTTAGTGGGAAAACGATAATGGTGGACATTGAATTCGTAGATCGTCATCTCGACTATAATCTATTGCTGGGTCGCAGTTGGTCATATGCAATGACTGCCATTGTTTCTTTCGTTTTTCGACTCATCCTCTTTCTTTTGGATGGGAAAATAGTCACAGTGGATCAATTATCCTTTTGCACCCCTTATTATGCCACACTACCAAGTAGCACTGTACCCCTAATAGGAGGCATTCCTGACTCATACGTCAGTATTGGTACCGGTCTTCTGAAGTCATCTTCCCTAATGGGTTGTTTTCCTTTCCTACTGCCTGAGGTTCCAAATACAGTTGCAATGATATCCACCAGATTGGATGGCTCTATCGACCCATGGATCCTATCGGCACCTTCAGACATTGATTCCTATGGAGATCAGATGCCGCTCTCACCAACCGAGTTGGTTTACCAAACCATCCAAATTACATCTGAACCCTCCATGGCTATGGTTTTTACCAATGGTATGAACTTCCTGCCCATCACAGTTCTTTCTAAAGATCTCCTTGATAAAATCCTACCTACGGACGAAGCTATTCGAGAGATCATGTCTCTAGAAGAATGACCTTGGGGAGAATTCCACCATCGCACTTCGATGTTTGATTTGGACGTGACAACTACTCAAATCCCATCCTTTGACCCACCTGAGATGGTCCCTTCCATTTACATGACTGTTCAAACCATCGATTCAGAAGGGAACATGGGAAATATTTCTAAGACAATGCTCATAGATATCTCGATCAAAATGGGTATCGTGGAAAACATTCAGATTGGAGCAGATTGAAATCCCGAGGAAATTGCACACTTCACATCCCTCTTTAAATAATTCTGCGATGTGTTTGCTTGGTCTTACAAAGAAATGCCCGTCATATATTTGTCTATATTCGAGCACGAAATCAAAGTTTATGACAACGCTAAACCTATTCGACAGCGACTCCGACCTGTCCACCCACGCAAAGCGGCTGCCATCAAAATTGAGGTAGAAAAAATTTTGAACGCTGGTTTCATCTATCCCGTTCCTTTGACAGAATGGGTTTCCCATCTGGTCCCCGTAGACAAAAAACAAGGCACCATCCGAGTTTGTGTTGATTATCGCGATATGAATGCTGCTTGTCCCAAAGACAATTATCCTACACCGTTCATAGATCAAATCCTTGATGATTGAGCCGGATGTGAGTCTTTTTATTTTATGGATGGTTTCTCGGGGTATAACCAGATTGTGATTAAAAAATATGACCAACATGAAACTGCTTTCTGTTGGGGTTCCCATGTTTTGGCCAGATTGGCAGGACCAAAAGATGAGACAACATCAAAACCACTTTCAGACCTTAGGATCTAGCCCTCCTAGGTCCAGAGAGGGATCTCTCTATAATAGTCAAGGCATATGGCTTTGAGGCTCGGATGTTATGATTTTAGGCTAGTTATAGGCTCATGGTTGTTTGTTTGATTGTTTATGTTTGGTTGGAGGGAATCAGGAAAAGAAGGACCAATATAAGACAGGGATGAGCAAAGAGGAAGCTTAGGCAGAGACAAATAACTCAGAGAACATCAAATCCATTGGGCTATGGAGTAAAGAAAGGATTTACTTGTGTTCAATGTGCAAGCTTTCAGTTGGGCTAGTCATCTAAAGCATTTTGATCTTAAAGGATAGAAGATGGAATGGAACATTAAGGACTGAAAATGAAAGGAGGATAACCATCTAATTCTGTCTATAGATCAGGTCAGAGGTCATTTAACTCCAGGCCTGCTTGGACAAAATCAGAGGCAATTACAAGGGATCTCAGGAAGGCTAGCTAGTCGTGCAAATATCCTAGTGGACAGGGCTAACACTAATCCCCATTGTTCCCAAACCTTCCAGCTAAATCCTACCAAGAACATCTAAACATGGGCTTCATCAATTCATACATTAGAGAGCAGGCAATGTCATCCACTACACTTGTTAAATCGATTGAAATCAACATTCAGATACACATATAAGCAGAAAACATTGAGGTAGGGAGAGCAGGAAACATAGGGCACCTAACAAGGGTGAATCCTATGTTATACTTCTGTTGCCTACCAGCAGAAATGAAATGAAACAGAACATAACATAAGAGCAAGTCAATCACAAATACAGAGAAAGAGGAAACATCACCAGCTGCTTTAGATCAGGATCCAAAGAAACATGCTTGTCATATTAAAAACAGCACCAATCAGGTACATCATAGCCCATAGCTTGAACATTCAGTCTAAATACATCTAGTCTCAGTCTATCTTACAATATTACACAGAGAACTTGTCTCAAGAGGAACAATGCTTGCATTTCACTAATTTCTCATCAACAACCTTTTCAAAGTTTCCTTCTGTGCTTTATATCAAAGGATGAGCCTAAGATAGACTGAAGGAGTAGGTGAAAATTAAATGTATCATTAAACATAACAATGAAAGCAGGGCCGAAACCCATTCTACTTGACCTGCTATGTATTTAATCTCTGTCACCTTCCTTGTAAAAGAATGATCTGCTTTGGATATGATCTTGACCTTTTGGCTTGTTGTACTCTAGGTGATTTGAACAAAAAATGAAATACGTTGCTTGAAAGGTCGGTCTCATAAATGTCTGACTGTTTTTGAACTGTAGTTAGGGCGGAAATCATTTCAGGGACATTCTGCATAATAAAAGTTATATGGGCGCCCTGTACCTGATCAAGAAAAAATTCTGCTGGCAAATAACCCTGATGGTACCTTCTGCTTGTGCACAGGATCCTTTGAATCGTTCCTCGGGGCCTTCAACTGGTGCTTTGTCTCTTAGACCTCTGATTTTAGGCCCGAAACCTTCATTTTTGTGCTCTGATCCCTTGTCCTTGCTCTGAAACATTCTCTCTTCTCTGATCTTGCCATACTATGTTCTAAATGGTGCCGGAAGGTTCCTTAGAGGGTTTGAAGTATGCTCATTTAATAGAAATCCCTGTCTCCACCTTCCCTGGTCCTTTTCGATAAATTCAATCTGCAAAAAAATGGTTCTCTGCAATTTCTCTGACATGGTGACAGGGATCGTGGCTTAAGGTGATATTTTATCCTCGAAAACCCTGCAAAACAGCAAACTCGTCAAGAAAACACAGATGGGGAGACAGAAGTGGTGTGAACGGATGAGATGATCGTGCAGCGGACGGAATGGGGGGCAAAAAACACGGAAAATGGTGGGAAAACCATGAAAAGTGGACCAGAAGACGTTGCATGCGGCAGAGCGGGGGATTACGTGAAAAACATTAAAAATCGCGAAGAATGGAGCAATATATGCAACGGACAGGCATGTGCGCGGAGGGTGCACGTGGGATGCTGACGTGGAGGGACCGGTGGGCAGTGGGATGGTCAACGGCGAGCGGGGTGATCTGGACCGTTGATCGGGCACAGATCAATGGCGAGGACGACACATGGTGGGTCTGCGGGTGCAGCGGAGACCGACTAACGAGCGAGCAGCTTGGACGAAGGGAGGCCGTCGGATGAAGATCTCGAGATTAAACGGTGGTCGTGGATTTCGCTGAGCGCCCCGTACTGAAGTTTAATGCGTGAAATGAGGGTGGTTTTTCCCCCGTATAGATGCCACGCGTCGTTTACTAAGTGGAATCGCTGGCTCTCCGGGGAAAGCCGCCTGCTGCAGATGGGTGGTGTGGAAAATACCGGCGAGTTTTGAAAAACAGCGCGTGGAGTGGGGACCACCATTTCGGGCGCGCTCCGCGCCGTTGGATCGATAAATGAATGGACGGAGGAGATCAAATACGGGGGGCCAAGGTGTACGGACACGAGGCTGTTGGAGCGACCCCCCACAGTGAATGACAGCCGTTAGATTAGATCATCACACATCCCGAGGAGTCAAATACGGGGCCACCATGGTATGACCATACGGATAGAATAAAGCCCCCCGTAGGGGAAACGCCTAGGTCACGGCGTGGGGTTCTATGGAAGGAAAAGGGCGCGGGGCTATCAGAAGAAGGGATAAGACCCAAGAACATAAAATTTATCATTTTAATTCATTTTTAATGCGTTTTGGGGGCAATCAAAGGGTAAAGGTAGGGGAGATGGAGGGGGAAACTAGGGAAATAAGGGAGATGGGGAAATTTAAAGGGGATTTTGGGGGATTTAGGCATAGAGAGGGGGAATGTTGGGGGGGAATAAAGGGATTTTGGATAAAGGGAAAAGAAGGGGAATTGATGTATTTCGCAGGGGTAAAGGAGGGAATAATAGGCCCTTTTTGAGCAATGTACTAGCAGAGAGGATTTGTATTAGGCACAGCAATTGAGAGACTTCAAGGAGGATCGGTTTTCAGGGGAAAGGCATTCCTTGAAGGCTCAAAACAATCTAGCCCCCAGCTTGCTTGTCAATAATTTCATAGGGGGGCTAACACTTTCATCTGTCCTTGGGGCACGTTTGCGTATCGTAAACTCCCATTCGGTCTGAAGAATGCTGGAGCAACTTTTCAAAGGGCTATGGACTGCGCTTTTCACGACATTAGGCATATTGTACAAGCATACTTGGATGACCTCCCCGCTCACTCCAAGAAGCGATCTCATCACCTCGCACACCTAAAAAAAATCTTCGCCCGGTGTAGGTTCTACAATATACGTCTAAATCCACATAAGTGCGTATTTTTTGTCGAGTCTGGAAATCTTCTAGGTTTTATTGTCTCCAAGCACGGGATTAGGGTTGATCCTGATAAAGTTAAGGCAATTTTTGAATTGCTCGCACCACAATCCATCCTATAGCTCCAACGTTTGCAAGGGAAGGAAAATTTTTTACGTCGTTTCATCATGAACTATGCTGAGATGACGAAAGGCTTTATGCAATTATTAAATAAGGGAACACTATATTTATGGGATGACCAAGCTCAACATTTGTTTGACGCCTAGAAACGAGCACTCATTTCTGCCCCACTTCTTAGTACCCCCGATTATTCACGCGACTTCCTCCTCTACCTGGCAGCCTCACCATCCTCACTTGGCATGGTTCTGGTTCAAGTTCACAATGACGATAGTGAACATGTGATATATTACTTGTCAAAAGGTCTCATCGGACCCAAACTACGATACTCACATGTGGAAAAAATCTCCCTCACAGTGGTCTTCGCTGCCACTCGACTCCGACACTATATATTACTATGTCAAACTATTGTTATTGCTTTGGAGAATCCCATGCAACACATTTTGTCTCGCCAAATTATCGGAGGAAAATATTCCAAATGGATAGTGATCCTCCAACAATTTGACATGGTTTTCATTGCTGCCAAAGCAAAGAAATTTCTAGTCTTCGCCAAATTACTGTAAGATCTTCCCAAAATCGACCCAGGAGATGTAGCTCATGATCCATTTCTTGATGCATCCATCTTCTTAGTCGATTCTTCGGATCCTTGGTATGGAGACATTTTGGTCTACCTCCAAACTCAATGCTTCCGCCCAACTCTCACATCAGACGAATGCCGTCGTATTCGCCACCAAGCGAAACACTAACTCGTACTCAACGATACTCTATATCATCATGGTGTCGATACTATTCTTTGACGTTGTCTCACTATTGATGAAGCAGAATGCATTTTAAATGACTGTCACGCAGGGGCGTGCATCGGTCATCTCTCTGGCATAGATATTGCCCAGAAAATCTTGCGTCCAGGCTATTATTGGCCCACTTTGTTTAAAGACTGCATCACAGCCATCTAGAAGTGCCATCCGTGTCAAATTTTCACGAATAAAATGCATGCTCACCTCACCCCCCTCCACCCGGTTATCTCCATTGGTCCTTTTGCTAAATGGGGAATAGATTTTGTTACATGCAGCCCACTTCGGTCGACAGACACAACTACATTGTCATGGCAGTCGACTACTTTACGAAATGGACAGAAGCCATTCCCACTTTTAGATCCGATGGAGAAAACACCGCTTTGTTCCTATTCAATCAGGTTATCTGTCATTTTGGAGTACCCCTTTCAATCGTCACTAATCATGGATCACATTTTGAGAACCATATAATGACAGAATTAACTTACATGCTAGGATTTCGACAAGATCAATATTCATCCTACTATCTGCAAGCAAGTGGCCAAGTCTAGGCCGTAAATGGCATCCTCAAAACCATGATTCATATATTAGTAGGCAATCATAAAATCACATGGCATCGGAAGTTATATTTCGCATTATGGGCGTACCGTACGTCAGTCAAAACTGCCATAGGATTCACACCATTCCAACTTGCATTCTGCTTGGAGGCAGTACTTCCAATCGAGTGTGCGATTCCATCACTCAAGCTCATTGTTGAACTCCTACCTGGCACCACCGCCACAGAAGAGCACTTGCTCTCCCTTGATCACTTGGATGATACTCATCGAGATGCCACACTAGCACTCGAAGCCCACAAACTCCAAGTCAAAACTCAATATGACAAATTATTCAAGCCTCGTTCTTTTCAAGAGGGTGATCTTGTACTACTCTACGATTAGAGGCACAACCTCTTGGGGGCGGGAACACTTCAACTATTATGGCTTGGTCCTTACGTAGTCACCAAAGTCCTCTCAAAAGGAGCTTATGAACTTCAAGACTGCAATGGAATTTCACTCACAGAGCCCCGCAACGGACTCTATCTGAAGAAGTATTTTTCCTAGTTTCCCACTACGAATATGCTTTGTAATTTTATGTATATAATTTTTGCCTATTTTTTTGATGTCTCTAGATATTTTTGGGTTTTTGAGATGTTTTTTCTCATATAAAATATTTTTCTTTCGCACAAATGCCGTCATCCTCCTTATCATACGTCGGATACGTGGACGGTGCTAGTCGTCACACTAGACACATTGCTTCAGCTGCTTGGGTTCTCTACACACCTGAGTCAGAACTTCTTGGTTCTGGGGGAAGTTTCCTAGGTAGCACCACCAATAACATTGCCGAGTACATGTCAGTGATACAACTCCTCACGGAAGTTGCATCTCGTGACATCTCCAATTTAGTGGTCAGGTTAGATTCCCAAATCGTAGTTATGCAGTTGAACAATCATTATCACGTTCTTCATCCAGTCCTGTTACGTTATTTTTTAAGGGTACGACTTTTAGAACGTCAGTTTCAAACCATCTCATTTGAACACATCCCTAGAGAATTTTATGCATTAGCCGATTCATTGGAAAACTATGTATTAGATTGGCATTTGTCACATTTGTTATAAAAAGATTTACACATGAGTATATATTTCTCCCCATAGAAAATACATAAGCATTAAAAAACACATAAAAAAACAAAATCGCCAAAAGTATGTATATATATATATGTGTGTGTGTGTGTGTGTGTGTGTGTGGTGTCCAGATCAAAATTACATCCAAAAATCTCCCAAAACTTGGGTGTTTTACAAAATTTGGCTACACTAAGCCTCGTTGTGACATTTACACATCTCCTCCTCCAACTACGCATGATGCTCAAAATAGCAAACAATTGCCCTGGCTATCCTCTTGAGAGGCACCAACTATCTCTCCGGCACACCCATAGTATGCCGCTGCAGACGAACTGGAATCTCTCTCATAGGAAGAGGTGGTACACCCATGCTTAAACCCTCCAATTTTTTGAAAATCTCATGCAAAATTTGGGTATCATCACTCTCTCCGACGGCTTCCACATCCTCTGCTGCTGCGCCCTCGGGTAGCTATAGTCCTCGCCATGCATAACGAGGGGCTCTGGTTGGGCGAACAGGGGCCACATCTGTGTCAAGAAAACAAGCTTCATGTCAAAATATATTTTCACCCATTTTAAACAAAAAAATTGCATAAACATTCAAAAGAAAAAAAATACTTCCAACTACACTGATCGATCCTTCTCTTACCATCTAGACCCCACTGAGTGCCCGAGGGAAACACTAACTCCAGATCTCCTATAAAGTTCATCCCCGCATAGGGATAGTCCTCAATCATGATGATCTGGTGGTTAAGCCACTCAAATAACCCATCATCAAAGAAATGACAGACAGGACCCTCTCCTGTCCGCGGCATCAAAGCTACCCATCAAGCTTGTCTCGACTCTCATGGGCCCAATACATCCATAATCATCCTGGGTCTCATAAATGACACCCGCTCTAGTAGGAAGGAAACAACTAGTGTACCATAACCAAACTCTCTCTGAGTCCGGGTCTTACACACTGTCAACTCTGCACGAACCCGACGGACAACACCTTCGCACTAGTCAAAAACCTGGAGCTGCATACAATCTAGTGCTAATAACAACTGGGCTTTTGGTGGCCACATGCTAACTCTTGGCCCCGACCAAGCGAACTATCATCCATAACAAAGACCTCAGCAGTATCGCGACCACCCATGCAATAGGTACCCGGTTGCTAACTGCCTCAGTATCACGTATGCAATAAGCAAGGATCAGGTCAGCAGTAGTACGAGGATCCACCCTGGACCCAGTCAAGTTAGGCCTTGGTCCACGGCACAACAGACCAATCAAAAAATAGATATCATCTTTCTCAATGGAGAGCTCATTGCCCCTGATATGAAAGATGTGCTAGCGATCATCCCACTGTTGAATTATCCACCTCAGAAGGTCCTCTTGTCCCCTCATCAGTTCCAATCGAGCATACTTCAGCAAACCGCACCTGCGGAGAACCAGCAACGTAGCTGCATCGGTGAACATCTCACGTTCTTCTCTCTCATGTTCCATTTCTCGCTAGATACTCATGATGAACAGCTTTATACCTGCCAAATAACCATTCTTTATGGATTAGAATTTGTCTGGAGTGCTTCAAAATGATAAACATCAAGTTCTTAAAAACATTATTGTGCCTAACGCGGGCTCTAATTCCCAACAGTGCGTGCTAATGCACTATTTATTCACGGGAGGTGAGTTTAATGTGGGAAAAGCACTACTATCTTGCGTTAGCTGCTTAAATTTTTTAGGGCTTGCTAAAATCCCTATTTTGAACCAAAAAAACAAGTAAAAAACACAATGAAATGATATCAAGAGGTTCCATCTCTTACTTGAATCTCGCGGAAGGAAGAACCGTTGCCGGTATCGTCTGCAATTGCCAATAGTAATTTCGCCACTTTTTTACCCCAGATCTCAATCACAGCATTCAAAACGGTGAAAATGAGGGTCTCCAACCTTCTTATAGCCATTTCTGGGGGCAAAGACCCACTCAGTTGGTCTAACCAAACAATGAATTCCTGTTGCATGTTTGTCGCAACTGTTATTCTTGATTACAGATGTTCTGATGAGTTTTATAATGTCTATATGCAGATATGACCAATAATCGATCTCGAATTGAGCATTATTTTTATGGTATTTCTCTAGCTCGTTAAAACTGAAAAACCTTGAGCTTTATTCTTTCGGCTCGTTAAAACTAACATGAAGCAACGAGCTTTATTTTTAGGAACTTTTTTCTACCTCGTAAAACAGAAAAAATCCCGAGTTGTTTTTGTCGGGCTCGTTAAACTACCATGAAAAAAGACTATGAGCCATTATTTTCATCTTTTTCAAATCTCTTTAAACAGAAAAAGCACCAAGTTTTTCTCCGCATGACTCGTTAAAACTTCAAGGAGAGCATCGAGTTTTTCCCTATTGGAATCATTAAAATTTCACAAAGAATATTGAGTTTACTTTGTTTCCTCATCTTCATATATGAGGTAGACGTCCATCAAAAGATTTCTCATTTTTCCAACTTCGATGGACTAACTCATGAAAAATGAACCATTTCGGGCTTACTATTCTCCCTTTGTCATGCCCGGTTATCAAGACATGACAAAGGTACCCTCCGGAGTTGTCTTTTACGACATTTTTCAGACTCTCTAAAAATGAAAAATTCATCGAGTTTACCCGTCTGGACTCGTTACACTTAATCAAACAGGGAAAAATTTGGACAAAATGGATACTAATTTTGTTACATTTAAGAAAGGATGATTTGGTAGCAAAAATATTGAACATGGAACTTCCCAGACAACTCTTTCACATTTAGCCGAACCCTACCATCTATGAGTTTTCGTCTCTCAGTATTTTTACATTGGTAAAAAATCCTAAATAATATTTGGTGTTCATTAAGCCTAAGCTGCCAAGTACCCTGTTAGAGTGCCTTCTATTGTTCAAGAAGATCTCGCTATCTATTGATCCTCATATCAACCAAACCGATCATTATGCCAAAAATTATTTGTCATCAGTTATTCCCATTTACTCGTCATATTCTCCATTAAAAACAACATCATGTCTTCTCGTTTCATGTTCAATGATGTAGGATGCCTTAGTGCCTACCTTTTGACAGGTCTTTTCCTATCGACTGCGACATCTTATCTAGAAAGTGGACCCAAAAACACATCAGTACCTAGATACTTACAGACATCAGTGGTAGGTCATCTTGTATTTGATTGGGGGTCTTCATTATTGGCTCCTGATCGAATGATTCTACGAGTGTTCAACATCAAATCCTTTTATTCACAGTCACTAGATTGTACTGTGCATCTTGGGGACCATCATCATTATCGGTGGCCACCCTCGCATCTGTTAACAATTTTCATTACTGACTGGTAATCAGAAGATTTCCCACATGTTCGATGACAGATCCTCCATTCACATGTAAGGAAATATGTAGTTTAAGTGAAGCGGCGGCCAAGACCTTGGGGCGAAGGTTACACCATTACAGCTATGTTTCCTTCCCCAAGTTGCGATATTGTTTATGGAGACAGCTTTTCAGTATTGATCCTGTTTTGACAGATACTTCCATGTTACTCTTATCAGTGGATACACTGTTCATATCTCTATTTTAGAGAAATCATGTTGATTAGCTACTGAGCATGGGAATTCCCGACTCAAGACATATACTATATTTTCTGACATATGTTGTTGTTTCAAGTTTTCCTCAGTCTCCAATCTATCTAGTTCTACTACACATATTATAAAATATTTTGGCCATCGTCTTCGTCTCTGACCTCACACTTTAGGGGGCATCTGTTACAGGACAAATGCCCTCCTCATTAGGTCATAGGAGAAGGTAATATGGAAGAAAGAAAGTGACCTAGAAAAAACCCATTTTTTCCAAGGTAACGCACCCCAGGAACTGCTAAGCTACGTTATAACGCTTTTGATCCATGTAAAGGTCATGTTAGTGACTAGGGAAACGCTCTAGTTGGCCAAGATGGTAGCGTTACCCGTGTTTAAACATAAAACAGGAAAAATCCTGCAGACAATGATTGGAAAACCCAGCTTTTTCTCATGGAGAGTCAGTACAAAATAGAAACTAAAAGGCACTAACCTCTTATTAGGCCTTACCAAAAGCAACTAGACTCTCAAGGAAGGAAAAAGCATGTAAAGCTAAGGAAGAATCTTGGTTTTTTCCTTTTCAAACTGGTTGAAAGAGTTGGGCAAGATCTGCCCTCTCCATCTCCTATAAAATGGAGCTGTGGGTTACTAGTCCAAGGTTGAAGGTTTTTTGAATACATGTGAAGCAGAGTTACATTGTTACTATATGGTAGTTGAGGATCGGTGAAGTGACATTGAGAGCTTACCACCTTGATCACCATCACATACAAGGAAAGAGAGAGAGAGAGATTGGAATACTAAGGAGAGCTTGGTCCAAGCAACGATTGTAATCCTCCTTTTTATAAATCAATAAAACTGTATCTGTTTTTTCCATTCTCTGCTTTGATATTGTCATTATTATCCAATTGTTAATATAGCATGATATGAATGGCTTATATATGTGTTATTTTATGTTTATTATATGCTGATTTGAGTTAATAAATGGTATATTGTTGTAGAGATTACACGAGTGCTTTGTTTGATCGCAGGACCCAAATTTGGAACTAGTGAAGGAGGATTTCTGCTTCGTTGCTCAGTGTTTGCCAAAGGATCTGGGATAGGAAAAGAGGTAATCTCTCATCTTGTTTTACTAATTGATATAAATCAGCTTGAACATATCTGCAGTATCTTTGTGAACTATACAACTAATCTGACTGTATACCTTGGGCACTGGAAAGCCTAGAGAGGGATATTCGATAACCACTACCCAAGCATATTACCCTATAGCAAAATTGGCGACTCTGCTGGGGACGAACCCAAAGTTTCTAGACTATTCCTATCACTCTCCTTTTTTATTTCCTTCTATTCACATATCCTTCTGACCAGTTCATATGCTCAATAGACATATCAAAATCTCACAGAGTTTAGAATAAGCTTGAACAAACTTCCGATAATATCCAGTATGTACCAAAATCAAGCGCAGCTGCTTCAAATTCTTCAAGGGATCCACACTAATAATGAAAACGATTTTGGCTAGATTGACCATCAGTCCCTTTTTACACACAATATTTCCCAACAAGATACCAAAAGGGACACAAAATATGCATTTCTTCAAGTTCAGAGAAATCTGATACATCCGACTAGTATCTAGCATTAAGCGCAGGCTGGAGACATGATTCTTCAACAGTCTAGAGACAATCCAATCGTCAAAATACACTTCTAAAAACTTATGGATATAATCTTTGAGACAAGCATATCACTTTGGCTTCCGGAACTACACAAGTGGTTATCCTGGCAACTGAACCATTTGTTGGATCAAGGGGTCCCGACCTAGGTTCAGAGTGTATTATGCAACCAACAAAACCCTCCAACTACTGGCCCTTTTGGCAGTGATCCACTTGTGCAGATCAAAGTCTCACCCGAATTAGCATGGGGGGGTGTTGGAACCAAGTTTCCACACCCAGACAGGGATTTGATGTGGATCTAACCATTGTTGATCTGATCTAATTACTATTTCACTACGCTATCACTTTTAACCCAATTCAGATCTAAACCTAATAGAAACCATTAATACTGCCTTAATTATTGTGTAAACACAAAGATCTACTATTATGTGATTAACCCAGAAAAATGTGCATCAAATAACAAAAACTACACAACAGATCTACAAGAAAATAATTAACTCATAAGGATCAATGCATCAACACATAAGAACAGAAATCATGCTAGTAAACCAGTGATTTTACCAAACTTCTCTTTATTAATAAGATCTTCAATGAATATAACTCCTTTCTTCTATGCACACAGTCGCAAAGTCCCCACACACATCTCGGGACTTTCCTTAGGTCTTTGCGCACACAACCGCATGTGTATCTCTCTTACTCATACTAATAACCACTTACATACCCAAAGTCACATCAACATTTATAATCATGAGATATCAGATATATATTTACTTGACTCATACATGCCTATTTATATTACTTATATGCACAAAAACCATGGTCCCAAACCGTGGTTTGAGTCCCATGTTTTACCCCTTTACCAATTACAAAATGAAGGAGCTTTGACCCACCCCAAATCCCCTTGACCTTCTACGCGCCGTGATTTACCATCAAATTTAACAAAAATTACATTAAGACTCAACCTAGGGGACCCTAGGCCAAGAGGAACATAATGAAAAATCAATATGGTAATCTCGGTTTTGGGATCCAATGGAAAATATTTGTGTATATTTATGTTTTATTTTCTCACCATTGTTTTTTCTGTTTTAAGAATTCGTTAGCCTGTATAGGGTTAAAACCTACATGAATCTGGGCTGAGGGTCATGGAAATTCGACACAGACTTCAAACTAGGAAGTTCAACCACCTATGCTTGATTCTGCGGAACTTATCATTTCCATGCAAACTAAATAGAAAGACCCAACATGACATTTTTTATTAGACTACTTAGCTAATTAATACAACAAATTTCCATACTTGATTCAAATTTTTGCAATACCGATGACTGTGACATGGACCTAACTCAGATGATGCAAAAACTAAAAAAGGAGGGTAGGGATGATGAATAATTATGATGATATGGTGGCAGGTTCCTATAAGTTGATGAACATATCGTGTCAAGGATATTACAGAAGAGATTTAGCCCAAATTTGAATTGACAGAGGGAATTATGACTAATTATTACATATAAGATGACTAACACATGTGACTCCCTGACCATAAGAAGTTGCAGAGGGATGCACACAACTCACACTACTAAAATAATTAACAAAAAAAATTTCATAACCGACTTGACTGAAGTAACTAATGAAACTACATTAATTGACACAAATGACACACTAAAATAACTAACTGACGCTACGTAGACCTAACTATAATCACCTTTCATATATAAAATCAATTTGATGTAAAATTGGTTGTGTCATGGAAGGGCTTCAGGCATGCACCATTAACCCAACCAGGCAATAGGACTCCATCCAGTTGGATTGACTACTCCTAATTCCTTCACTTCTAGAATGCATTCTCAACTTTCCAATATGTTTTAAGAACTTACTATCATGTAGGATGACCTGATCTCCAACTACAAAGGAATTTCGCTTTATGTGTCAGTCATGCCATGCTTTTTGCCTCTCCTTCTCGAAAATTTGATGGAAATATCCTAGAAATTTGGCTTTGTCCAACTCCCAAAGTTCGCTCAAGTGTTTTGTAATTGATTCATCATTTGTCATGTGCATTGCCCATGCAATGAAGAGGTTGGGGATAATAAACTTGACCGGTACCACGACTCCTCATCCGTAAACAAGCTGAAAGGGCATATATGTGTGTATGCATGTAACGATTGTACGATAAGCACATAATGTGGCTAGCACCCATTGATCCCAATCGTCTCAAATGGCAGAGCATATCTTTGTGAGGCGCCTCTCTAGAATTTTGTTAAAAGCTTCCACGGTACCATTTTCCTGAGGGTGGTATGGGCTACTCTTATGGTGCTAGACCATAAAGTTCTGTAGAAATGAAGAAATTTTCTCATTAATGAAGTGGGTCCCCTAGTCACTTGTAAGGCTCCAGGGGCACCCAAACTGAGTGATAATATTTTTGAATATGAACTTGGCAGTAGTGTCTATATTGTAATATTTAATTGGTGAATATTCAGCCCATACTGTAAGGTAATTTGTGGCATTGATAATGTACCTGGCATGGGAGTAACATGTTGGAGGATTGATGGGTCCCACAAAATCAACTACCCACTTCTGGAATGCCTACAATGCTCGTACTAGCTGCAAGGGAATCTCATCTAGGTGTGATGGATTTCCCACAAGTTGGAAAACATCACATTTCCTAGCATATTCCTTTGCATCTATGAAAAGTGTAGGCCACTAGAGTCCTGCATGTTACACATTCCTTGCGGTGTCCTACCCACCACTATGTTCACCTGCGGCTGCAAAATGGCATTCCCATAGGACATCCTATTTCTCATGATCAAGAACACACCTTCACAATATTTGGTCCATGCCTAGCTTGTACAATTCCCTGAAATCAATTGGTAATCTGCAACTCGAACCACCATGTGCCTCCATTGTGTTGCCATGTACTCCTTCAAGCATTCACCTATGGCTACGAATAATGCAATTTCCTCCATGTATTCTGGTATGGAATCAACTCGAAGCAGGTCATCATCTGGTCATTTATCATCTACTAATCCCTCTTCTTTACCTGATTCTAACCCACAAAGGTGATCAGGTCCACACTCAACCTTCCTGGCTTGAACATTACTTTGAATGTGAACTCCTAGAACAATAAAATCCATCTACAAATCCTTCGTTCAAGTACATGTTTGTTCACTAAATACTTAAGGTTCGAATGATCAGTAAATAACTTGAACGAGCATCCCGGAAGATAGTGTCAAAATTTTTGTAGTGATTACACCATTGCAAGTGCTTCGTGCTCAGTTGTGGTATAATTCCTTTCCATCATGGAAAATTTCCTATTAGCAACATATATCAAGTGATCAAGATTTATATCCCCGGGTTGAGCCAAGAAAACTCCCAAGGTGATTCTTGATGCATCAATATGGACATGATATTGCTTGTTCCAATAAAGATAGACCAGGATTGGTACACTTGTCATTTTTTCCTTCATCACATTGAAAGAGTATTCACATTCATCGGACCTTGAAAACCTCTCAGATTTATTCAATAACTTTTCTAGTGGTGTTGTGATCGACGCATAGTTGTGGATGAATCTAAGGAAATATATTGTGTGGACAAGGGTGGATCTCAATTGATTAATAGTCATTGGCAGGGGCATATTTATGGTCACCATGACTTTAGCGGGATCAACACATACTCCCTCTTTACATATTATACAGCCCAAAAGTGTTCTGAAAGGGACGACAGATATGCACTTCTTCAAGTTTAAAGAGATCTGTAGCTATCTACTACGGTCAAAAATCACTCGTAGCAAATTGGAATGTATTTTTAGCAAACTATACATGGTCCAATCATCCATGTGAGCCTCTAGAAACCTATGAATATAACCATAGAAGGCATCAATCACAATCATTGAGAACATTTAGGGTGAATTATTGAGCCCAAAAGGCATGACAGAATAAGCATATGATGCCCATTTGGATGTGAATGCGGTTTTCTTCTTATCCTCTTCTGCAATACAAACTTGGTTGTAACCATAAAATATGTTTGTAAAAGGGTAAGCTTCATTTCCTTCCACATTTTCTAGAACCTCATTGCTAAAAGTGGTGGGGAAAGGGTCATGAACATAGGCATTGTTCAAAATCCAGTAGTCCACATAGACCCATATTTCTTCAGAGTCACTTTTGTTTTGTATAAAAATTGGAATGAACCACTCGGCCTCATCAACCAGGAATATAAGCCATACTTCCAATATTTTTTCTATTTCCTTCTTCACCTTCTCTTTGAGTCTTGGGTTCAGTCTATATGGTAAATGCTACACTAGCTTTGCATCAAGTTTATGTAGGTTTTAAACCTATATAGAAATGATCTACAAACGAATCTTAAAGACAGAAAATAAACAATAGCGAGAGCATAAAACATAAAACAGATAAACAAAGAGACTTTCCCCTGGATCCCAAATCGGGATGACCAGCTTGATTTTTCATTATATTCATTTTAGTGTTACAACACATATATATACATGCCAAAGCATACATAAACCCCAATCCATTAACCCTGGATTAGAACATAACTGTAGTTCCCTTGACCGGATCTACAAAATACCATTGGCTAAAAACCATCATACCCCAAAACCATGTGCAAACCCATGCACAAAACCATGGGTGGGTCTGCCCACCGAACCACGACAGGGGGGGCTATCGCCCCCCCATGAACCCCCCGATGTTGCGCCCATCACAACGTATAGGGGGGGCTATCGTGCCCCCTATTACCCCCCCGGTGCATGATTAGTCGTGGAAATAATATAACACAAACCCAACATTCTCCCACTCGTTGTTTTCTTTCTGCATGGGGCCACAGGAGAGCTGAGTCATTAGCCCAGCTTTGCAACACCCATTATTTCTCCACACTACGGGAACTTATGAGTGCTCACAGAATTTTTCAATGCATCTGCAACATTCTTCAAAGTGTCCACCTTTACCAGCAACACCCTTTTAGCTTCAACCATATATCTCACAAGGTGATATTGAACATCAATGTGCTTTGTCTTTGAATGATAAGTAGGGTTCTTAGCCAAGAAAATTGAACTTTTCCTATCACAGTCTATCCTTATAGCTTGTTGCACCAACCATACTTGAACACAATCTCTACAACCAAACTACTCCCTTGCTTGCATGAGTGGCTGCCATCTATTTTGCCTCTATAGTTGAAAGAACCATTACAGACTGTCTTTTACTCATCCAACTAACTGCACCTCCAAACAAGCTAAACACATACCCACTTGTAGATCTTCTTTGGTCCAGATCTCTAGCCCAGTCTGCATCAATAAAACCACGAATGTCCAAAACGCTTTCCAATCCTAGTCTTCCCTGGTAGCAAAACCCATAATCACTAGTGCCACGCAAATATTTGAAAACCCGCTTCACTACTGTCCAATGCTCCTTCCCTGGGTTTGACATAAACCTGCTCAATACTCCCACTGAATGTGGAATGTCTGGTCTAGTACAGACCATTGCATACATCAGGCTACCCACTGCACTTGCATAAGGAACACAAGACATATCCTCCTCTTCTTCTTGTGTCTTGGGACACTATTCACCAGATAGCTTTGTACCTACAGGAATCGGAACATTCACCGGTTTACTATCCTGCATATTGAACCTCTGCGATATAATCTCGACATACTTCCTTTGGTTTAACCAGAGCTTCCTCTTTGCCTGATCGCTCTTAATTTCCATGCCCAAAATATAGTTTGCAGCACCAAGATCCTTCATGTCGAATTTGGAGAACAGTTGGGTCTTAAAATATTGGATAATTTCTTTGTCATTTCCAATCAACAGCATATCCACATACAAGACCAAATAGATAACATGGTCACCAATTAATTTAAAATAAATACAGTGATCCTCCTTGCTTCTGGTGAAGCCAAGTCCCCGTATATAGGTATCAAATTTCTGATACCACATCCTTGGTGATTGTTTTAACCCATACAGATACATCTTTAACCTGCATACCAAATATTTCTTCCCCTTCACCATAAAGCCTTTATGTTGTTTCATGTATATCTCTTCTTCTAGATCCCCGTGAAGAAATGTTGTCTTCACATCCATCTGTTCTACCTCAAAATCAAATGCAACAGAAACATGTAAAAGTAATCTAATAGAAGTAACTTTGGAAATAGGAGAAAAAATATCACCAAAATAAATTCCCGGCACCTGGGAACAACCTTTTTCTACCAACCGAGCTTTGTATTTCTCCACCTTTCCTTCTACATTCATCTTCTTCTTAAACACCCATTTGCTCCCGTTGGGCTTCCTTCCAGCTGACAACTCCACCAGATCCCATGCCTCATTTTTATGCAAGGATGCCATTTCATCAACCATGGCCTCCTTCCAAAGTTTTCCATCCTCTGAATCTACTACCTCCCTGACGGTTTTGGGATCATCATCAGTTATAGTTAAAGCAAAATTTGAATAGAAAGTAGATGGACTATACCTTATTGGTTGTCTTCTTTCTAGAACTGATCTTCTCATAGCTGGAGTTTGTGGCTCTTCCTCTTTTGAGTCTTCTTCTGTTGTAGAGTCTGATTCATCCTCCTTTAGATAAAACTCTATATTCTTAGGTTCCTTTGGTAGGACTTCATGTTTAACAAAATCTTTCACCTCTCTAAACACCACATCTCGGCTGTACAAAACCTTCCTTGTTTTCGGGTTCCAAAGCTTGTAACCCTTTAAACCATCCTTATACCCAATAAAGATGCACCTTTTAGATTTATTATCCAACTTGGTCCTTTTCTCCTTTGGAACATGTACATATGCATCACATCCAAATATCCTTAGATGTGAAATAGAGGGCTTCTTACCAGTCCATACCTCATGTGGGGTCTTATCCTCCAACGCTGATGAAGGTGATCTCATAGTTGTCTAACCTGCGCATGTCCACCGTGCTTCCGCCTGCACTGGCCCCAACCCTAGCATCATTGAGCATGCTTCTTTCCTTTTCCATCAGTGTTTTGTTCATTCTTCCTACAACTCCGTTTTGTTGAGGGGTGTACGGAGTAGTATTTTTCTGTGCTATACCACACTTCTTACAGAACTCTTCAAATTCCTTCTTGCATAACTCTCCACTATTATCTGTCTTCAACACCTTTATCTTTTTCTCTATCTGGTTTTCCACCAGAGCCTTAAATTCTTTAAATCTGTCAAAGACTTCAAATTTCTTCCTCAAGAAATATATCCATGTATTCCTTGAGAAGTCATCTATGAATGAAACATAGTACACAGACTTACCTAATGATGGAATAGACACAGGTACAAACACATCACTGTGCACAAGCTCTAATATCTTGTTCGCCCTCTTAGCACCAGAAGAAAAACTCACCCGATTCTGCTTCCCATATACATAATGTTCACAGAAATTGAAATCTAGAGAGCTATTAGACATACCTTCTACCATACCATTTCCATGCAGTATCCGAAGGCCCTTCTCTCTAATATGTCCAAGCCTTTGATTCCATAGCATGGTCTTTTCTCTAGAGACCGCTAGGATTTCTGCTCCACTTTTGGGAACCAAAGAAATTTTGCACCCAACAATAACTGTGCTGCCATGAAGCTTGTACATATCTCCAATCCGAACTCCCCGCATTAATACCAGTGCTCCCCGAAACATCTTATAGGTATGTTTCTTGAACACTATTTTTAGACCTGCATCATCCGTCTTGCTTACATAAATCAGATTTTTGGCCAGTGCAAGAATGTGTAGAACACCAGGAAGTGTTATAATCCTTCCACCTTGCAGCTTCAGCTTGAATTTTCCACGTCCGATGATTTTGGCCTTCCTATCATCCCCTAGGAAGACATCACCACCATCATATTTGTCATACTCGCAGAACCACTCCCTATGGGGAGTGAAGTGAAAAGATGCACTCGAGTCAATCAACCATGGCTCATGATCTACATGTGTATTTGAAGAAGAATCCAAATACACATCCCCACCTGCACATTCCCACCTTCATCCGAGGTGGTTTTTGCCTCTGCAGAAGGAGCATCATCAGATCCCTTTCCTTTCTTAGGAGCCTTAGATCTGCAGTCATTTTTGTAGTGCCCTTCCTTTCCGCATTTCCAGCACACCTTTACAAAATTTCCAGGAGATTTAGATCTCCCACTCAAAACCTTATTCTTTTTTCTGTTTTGGGACCTTCCTCGTACAAATAAGGCATCTCCATTCTGGCCCTCCATATTTCTCCGTCTCATTTCCTCCGATAGCAAGGATGAGACAATATCATCAAAATTCAAGGTAGTTGTATTCCTACCTATTGCAATAACCATACTATCCCACGAATCTGGTAGAGAACACAACAAACTGATGCACTTATCTTCATATGAGATTTTAATATCAATAGATGACAGCTGACTTACCACAGTATTGAAGGCGTTCAGATGCTCTGTCACCGAGTCTCCATCCTTCATCCTCAAGTTATATAGCTTTTTTCGCAGGAACAATTTATTCACAAGAGACTTAGATTGGTAAAAAGTCCCTAGCTTGTCCCACAAGCTCTTCGCCGTAGCTTCCCCAGATACATTCAACAATACTAAATCTGAGACACACAACCGTATTGTGCTCTTTGCCTTCCGATCTAGCTTCTTCCAATCTTCATCTGACATTGTCGTTGGTTTTGTTAGTGTCCTATAAAGTATAGAATTCATAATCTGGAATTGACTTATGATAATCTTGTAAATATGTACATACTTTTCTTTCTGCAAGTTGTTTTCCCATATTTTGTAAAAAATAAAAAAATAGAAAATCAAAAAGAGGGTAAAAGTCGTAAAAGAAAGATCAAAGGACTTAGAAAAAATAATATACCCCAAAAGAAAAAGAAATAAAACATGAAAGTGTGCAAATCCAAATGCCACTACTTGTTACTGATGATTATGGCAGAGTGTCAATAAATGCCATAATCCATGATGAGTTGAATTGCTTAATCTTGACTTGTCATGTTTTCAATTTTAATGTTGTAGAATAGTGAATAAAAATTAGTCAGACAGTTTAATCCTGACTAATTAGTAGATAGGTAGAGAATAAAGAGGAGCTCATCAGTTTAATCTGAGCCCTCAGATGATATAAGGTAGATTTAGATAGTTTTTATTGCTTTCAAAAGAATAAAATTTCCAAGGTTGCTAACTCAAATGCACCTGCAAAATGGAAGAAAAAATGTTAGATTAAAAGTTGGGTAGGTAGAAAGAAGTGGGAGAATCATGTAAATTATTTTCACCAGGGAAAATCACTAATTTCCCCTCCCCTATAGTTATTCTGCATTCTAGACTTTTAGTCAAAGAGGCTCATAGCATTTCTCTGACTTCTATTGGGACCAGACCCAAGGCTCAATGACTGTTAAGTTAAAAGTGTTGAATTTCTATGTTAATCCCTAATTGTCATCATTAACCCTACATTCATCCATTTACACTAAAATTTCATAAGTAAAGACCTTTTAATTAATGAAAAATAAAATCCCCTTTTGACTAATTTCCTTCATTCATAAAAGCATAAAAGCCCCCCAAAAATATTACATTCTAAGTGAAAGTGGTCAAATTACAAATGATAAATCTTTGCTTTTTACATCATCACTTTACTTAGTCATATGAATATAATTTTGGTGTTTTCATTGTCCTATGTCATATTAATTTCTAACTTAGTTATTAATTCCTTATAAAATACCTTATCATATTAATATAACTCCTTGTATTCAAATATTCCCAAAAAACCCACTAATATAAGCTTTTTGCCAAAGTTAATTACCCGCATGTCTAAATGAAAACCCCCAATTACACCCCCTTTGGCTTAAAACTAACCATATATAAATATCCCGCCCTCTATAGTGATAGAAATTTCCATAGTCTATAACTATATAATAAAAATAAAGATCACAAAGGCTTTAGACATGATTTATATATGTCTAAGCAAAAAATATTTCCCCATTAAATCATTTTATCCTAAGTTTTATAAAGGTTGATCTTTTTGCGCCTTTATAATACTAGACACCATTTCCCCGATGAATAAAACCTCATGTTTTATCATAATTAACCTATATTAAACCTTTGGTTAATGCAAAACTCGCCTCATGCGCATTTTACTTTGTATATAAACCTTTGATACATATACCCCGCATATATATAAAACACTGTTACAAAGTTTTTATATATGTTACCTCCCATATTTCCCTTTGCAACCATATAACCCCGCCCATATATGATTTTAGACCTTTACCTATTTGATATATTTTAAAAGGTTTAAATTATATATTAACCAACCATGTATATGAAGCCACCTGGCCCCACATTTGTTTACACCACAGCTTTTAAATCCATCCTAACTGTTCGCTTCCACTTTAAAGATCTGACGGTCGACGTCCAGTTTCGCGCTCCCAAACTAATCAATCGATAAATATCCAAATGAGTGTGAAATAGCCGATTTTTTGTTTACTGCCTCTGGCAGCGTGTCATTTCCTAATACGGTCCCGTTCGTTTGGAGCGAAACTAGTTACCACCCCAACCCAGCACGAAAACCATTGATGGTTTTCCGTGTTCATAAAACAAAAACTGCTCCCATTCACGATTTGACTCGCATTTATGACATAGTTTAAGGATTTATAACAAAACGATAAAACCTTTGTTATATGTTTTTATTTATGTTATATGTGTATTATGCCGCACCTAACTGTTACACACATTCTTGCTGCTATCAAAAGCTTCCACTGCGTTTTGAAGCCCAAATTCCTGTTTTAAACTAGATTTCAACCACTGTCTACTGTTTGAAGACTATTTGAAGTCAGTTTTCCTGAATCAGCAATCAAGGAATCACCCAAAAGCTTTAGAAACCCTTTGTTCCAGTTATCAACATACCTGCAAATCAGGTATTTTTCAGAATTTCGCCTGCAATTTCACAGTTTCAACCACCAAGTGAACCAATTAAAGATACGAAGACTAAAAGTGCCCATCAATTATGTACCAAAACCTCAGAAAAGAGGGCAAACCCTCGCAAATTTTTCCCAAAATTTCCAGTTGCATAAAACCTCAATTTGAAGCTTAAATTCTCAGTCCAGACCCTTTGAAGATAAATTCTACGGTTCAAAAGATTTTAAAACCCACTGAAAACCTTAAAAAACCCTTTTTTCAGTCCCAGTCATTCAGAAAACCTTCGTTTTCTGCCTTAATCTATTTCCCGTGCCCTAAAATTCCAAAATTGAGCATTGAATTGCCCCCTGTTATCATCCTTGCCCATCAAGTTGCTTAATTACCCTCTGTTGAAGAAAAATCCACTATAGCAAACTGTATAATCTTGCTATAGTTCATTCAAAATGAAAAAAAGGAAATTCACACCTATGGCTGGAGGATCAAATCCTGTTAAGCCTGTAGGGTCAAAACCTCCTAAAACTGATGCAGTAAAAGTTCCAAAGTCCACTCCTGTTATTTCTGCTAAGGCCACTGTCACTGTAAATCCTCTTCAACCTCCATTATCCAGTGAAGAAATTACCCCTCTAGTTGACTTGGATTATAAAATTGTAGATCCTCTAGTAGAATTCAACCTATTAGAAGTATATAATTGGTGTCATGAGAAGTTTTTATAGAAATAAGAAATGCCCCTCTGGGATACAAACTTACCTAAATATACAATCCCATTGACACATCCTGGTCAGGACTTGATAATATTATGCCAGAAGTATTGTGTCCCATATCAAAGGTCCATTGTAAATAATGATAGGGAAATCCTCGTTTCTATCACTCCTGAGTCAATCAATGAAATGTTGCAGCTAGAATTTGACCCAAGGGCAGTCCCATTATCCATTGAAGCCCTAACTCAATTATCTTTAGGGATAGATTTCCGAAAAAGATTCATGATTTTTCAGAACTTCACGCCCAGCCATGTGGATATCCCAAAGTTGAATCCTCCATATTCCACTTCCAAGTTCCTAGAGGGTTCTAGAAATGTTATTTCAATGTTATCCTTCATCTTAGGATACTTTACTGATGAATTTACTAATGAGTATATCCTTGGATTTTTATCCACTCTATCCCCTGGTGAGCCTCCTGTTGTCATCTTTGATTTTTCCAGATTTATTGTTGATTCCATACACCACCAGTTGCCAAAGCTATCCACTGAAGGGGTGTTTAGGTATTCTTCATATTTATTCCATTTGTTCTTATTTTCACAAGCAGATCATTTTCCTATAGTACTGCAGAAGATGAATGTAGAGGGACAACCTCTATCAGTTGTGTTCTGGACATCTTTATTGAGAAAGGAAGGAAATGAATATAACTACATAGACTTCACAGATTTATTTATCAGTCCAGCAATGAATTTACTTCATAAGTCAGAACATCCCACAATAAATGAAGAAATGAAAAGAATATTATAGCTATTATAACAGTGTAAAATGGGAGATTGGTACTTATATGAGAAGCACGTTGAACTAAGAATCTTTGGAACCAATTTGCTTCCCTATAAGTTACCTAATTTTTTAACTCTAAGAGTTTTTTCTCTGGAATATTTAAGACAAGTTTTGAATGCTGATGCCATCAATTTCATGGCATCCAAAAAGAAGACTCAGTTTAAATTGAAAAATCAGATTGGACCTTTTATAGTGAATAACAGGGATGCTAAGAAAAAGATTCAAAATAGGTTGTCAAAATTGAAATTCCAATCGAGTTTTCCTTGGAATTATGACCCCCAAGGTCTATTGAGCATTACCATAGTTAAGTGCAAATTACCTCCATTTATACATGAGCCAAAACCTGATATTAAAAAGTATGCTAATCAGGAAGAATGGCAAGAGAATACATTGGTTGATTTGTCTACAAACACACAACCAATAGAAAGAGTGGGTACTACACTTGCTGTGGTAACTCCTAAAGAGCCAGAAACTTCAAACAAAAGGAGTAGAGAGGAGGGTGCATATACAACAGAAACTACAACAGACACAAAATTTAAACTCATCTACAATAAAAGGCTAAGATTTGGTTCCATTGGCAAAGAAAAACTCATTGAAGTGGAAGATGAACCAGGGGTCAGTAATGATGAGGCAACTACAATAATAAAAGAGACATTGACAGAAATAAAAAAATAATAATCAACCTCCAAAGGAAAAGAGACCCAAGTGATTGAAAAATAGGTGAATATGGAAACTCCTTCTTCTCAGACAACAGAGGAGAAAGATTTGGATATCAAGGACAGATACAAACATATTAAACAAAGGAATGAGGAGATTAAAAGTGAGATTTATTCTCAATTCCTTAAGCAGAAGCCAGGAAATCAGGATAGATTACTTTCAACATTTTATTATTCTTCAAATAAAATGATCATGTCCTATTTACAGCCTACTACTTCAACTCCTAAAACAGTGGCTGATTACAAGAAGAAGGAATTTGAAGTAAATATTGAAAAGGTACATGAGTTGGATCAGATAGAGTTCCACAAGCATAGCTCAAAGATGCTATATTCCACTGTGGTAACAAAAGCCATGAGTGTAACCAATTTGCAAAATACTATCATCAACTTGCAGGATCAGATGAAGCTTGATAAAGGCTCCTTACATGAAAAAGATCTAAGGATCAAAGCCTTAGAAGACTTGATTCTACAAATAGAAGTGGACCCATCCAATGTACAAGCTGTTGAAGTCTTAATTGAAAAGAAGAATGATGATATTGCTACTTTGAGGAAACAATTAAAACTCCCTCAAAGTGAGTACCCACAGAGCAAGGAAATACTTCAGGAACAAAAAGAGAAAGAAGATATGATGAAATTGATAATAAAACTTACTGCCCAGATTAAGTATATGGAGAGTCAATTAGATATATTGATGAAAGAAAAGGAAATTGTGAAGGAAACTGATGCTTCCACTATTGCCATAGTTATTCCCATTGTTACAGCTGTTATTCCTTCTACATTGGGCGAAAATTTAGCACCCAAAGAGCCACTAGAAATCGCAGTGTCAGTGCAATCAGCTACCACTTCCAATACTGAATTCTCAACATCACATGTGCAACATACAAATGATGTAGGGAAAATTGTCAAAGCAGTGGAATAAATGACATTGAAAACCAATGAAATAAACAATTTGAAGAAGAAGATTCAGATTATGGAGGTATCCAATAAAGCAGCATTGATTAATGGTAATAATTATGAACAAAAAGCCAAAAGGCTTGAAGAACAAATCAAGAATCTTCAGAAGGATTTGAATTTTACCACACATATTTCTTACATAAGAAATCATCTATGGACTAACATCATTGAGGCCATACATCTTCAATGGCCATCGATTCAGATAATATATGAACAAAGGGACCTCCTTCTAGCAGCTCAAAATGAAATACAAAAGACTACAGAAGAATTAGCAGGCAAACTAGCACAGGAACAAAGGCTAATTACCTTCTTAGATAGTAAGAACAGGACTGAGCTAGAGGAATTGAAGATACAGGACAAAACATAAGCTATATTGTAGATCAAAAAGGTATTGACAAAGAAAACTTTGATGAATAACTAGATAGAAAAATGTGATGTTATGAATTTTTCCATCACCAAGTTTTTAGCTAAGTATACCATGCTAAGACAAGCTGGTATCCCAGACATACATGTTTTCAATGACAAGTTAATGGACCAAAAAGAATATGATAAAAATATTAGAGGTCGTGCCAAAGAAAAAATTAATAAGCAATTGCCACAGGGATCTCCAACAGGGAAAGTGGTTCTCAAATACATTGAAGATTTATTCTTCCTTCAGAATGAAATCAAACACTTATTTGTGATTAAGCCAAACTTTGCTAAGTACACTGAAGCAGATGAGAATTACAGAAAGTTGAAAAGTATGAAGATTCTAGATGCTGAACAATGCCATACCTTCACAGATTTATTATAGTAGCAAAGAGGCAAACAGTGAAAGACAATACAAATGAAGAAATCAGTTTGAGAAGAAAACAAATAACACAGTACTTGATTTTGAATTTTTACTGCGGATAAATCTCTTTTACAGGAGTTTAATGTCAATGTATTAGTTTAAAGAGTATCAGGGGTGAAATGCCAAAGTCAAAGTATATCAGAAATAAAAATGACAGCTAGCTCATTTATCTGTTGTAATTTCCTTTTTTTCAGCAGTGAAATGGAAAATATACAGCGTGAAAGAATATCAGAGATAAGGTACAGGGTCAAAGAGTATAAGTGGAAAGAGTATCCATAAAGTCATATTTCAAAAGATATTTGCAAAGTGCTAGCAAGCATGGGCAACTACTCAAACAAACAATTTTTGTTAGATAAGATATCACTATTTTTTCTAGATAAGAGGACAGTTTGCTAAGTTGTTAAGCAGCTGTCCCTCTTAATGTGTAAAGATATTTTTATTTCCTAGAGTTATTCCTATATTTCTCTAGGATATTTGTAATAAACATTTTGTATAAATACTTTAGTTTATGAAGTGTTTAGTGTGGAATAAAATTTCTAAGAACATTATAGACATCTTGCTAGTATGTTGGAGGCTCACATGTGTCGATTTCAAAGCAGCAGTCTAGACAATTTCCAATTGGACTTCATAATTCAGGATTCATGTGATGATTTGAAAATTAAAGTGCATCTATCTTGTCATTGTTTAATTTCTGAGTTCCATTCATTTCATATATGTTGTTCAATATTAATGATTAAGTAGGAGTATTACTTCAGGACTAGTGTTAGAATTCCCTGTCTTAACTACTTAATCATTTAAATGTTTTCTGCTAATTTTCGAATTTAGGAATTCTTAATTGCTCCTAGTTCCGTTTGACCCCTACCTCCTTTCTCTTTTTCCAGATCAAAGGATCCTTCATTTCCCTTTATCTCGAAACAAGCCATTTCATCAAAATAATCTATCCAAATCTCTTAGGGTTATCTACCTTGCCCTGAATACATTAGCATATTTTGGCCTTGTCTTCTAGTTCTACTTGCTAGACTTTGACTCCATAGCCCAATGGACTAGTAGATCCCTCTCTAATTTGTCTTCAAGTAATCTTATTTTCCACCAAAAATTTAAAACCAAAACCAAATTGAACTATCATAACTAGCCTAAAATATTAAACCAAAACAGAGTTAAATCATAAAGAGAGAGCCCTCTCTGAAATTTAGGAAGGCTAGATCCTAAATTTCCAAAGTAGGTTTGTGGTTACCCCTAGTTTTCTTAAAACTAAAAATGAAAAGCGCACAATCTTTAGAAATTACTAGGGTGATAACATACTAGCGACCATACTGGGGAATCTAACCAATCTCCAGTTTTAAAACTAGTCTTAAAGGAAGATCTTTAATCTATCTTTTTACTTTAAGATTAGTTTTAAGGGTTGTGGGTATTCATAAATAGTCATTCTGGCTTCTAGGAAAACCTACTATACCAGGTCTAACCCGGATCCTAAGCCTACAGTTATAGTAGATAACCCAGAACAGATTGGAAAAAACAAAAAGAAAAAACAAATTGTCAATTTAGAAGCTGAAGTGCCCTTAAGAAAATCTAATTCTTTACCCAAAGAGTTAGTGACTTTAACTGATATTGATTTTGATTTCAAATTTGAACAATCATTGTTTAGAGTTTAATCTGAAACTGATTTAAAAGAAACTGTTATAGATCCTGTTTTTACTTCTTTTGTGAATGAAAAACAGAATATTATTTCAACAAAAAGAAAATTTGATAAATCTGAAACTCAAAGTCAAGTAGAAAGGATTAATGTTACATGGATTAAAGATGTTGATGAAGCTATTAAATTAGCCAATTTTTTATTTCAATTTAAGCCTCCAGTTTCTCAATTGCACACAACAATAATTCTAGCAGCAGATTCAACTATGTATGCTGTCACTTCATTTTTAGACTCCACTGTTAGTTCATCCACAAAACCTTTTATTCCTGAGTTGCCTTTGTAGCGTAGGATTTTATTTCCATCATACCCTCAATCCACTACATCCACTAGTTTTATAAGCACTACATCATCAGCTATCATATCCAACACTGCTCCTATCGTTATTGTTATACCTCCTAGTTCAGCGAAACTCGAAGCCATGGCTGCTAGGTTTTATCCTCTTGTCTTACCCCAAAACCTTCATGATATGCCCAAATATTGTCAGAAAAATATACCTTTATTTGATTTCCTGTCACAAATTACTGCTAGAAAACACGTTACTAGAATGACAGACTATTGTGAAATCTATGAAATAGATGAATCAGATGTTCAAATGAGGTTGTTTGCTCAAAGTTTAACTGGGGAAGTTAAGAAATGGTTTAAAAATATAGCTGTTGGTAGTATAGTTGATTTAGCTGCATTTCAGAGAGCATTTCTGAATAAATGGGAAAAGAAAAAGAACTCTTTGCAAATTTTATCTGAATTTGATTCTTTAAAAAGAGCTCCTAATGAGTTTGTTCAGGATTACTGCACTAGATACAACAGTGTCTATAATTCTATTTTTGCAGATCTTAAACCTACACCATATTCTGTGCTTCTTAAATTCCCTAATGGATTTGATCCATATATGGCATACCAACTAAGAGAAAGAGATGCCGAAACATTAAAACAAATGCAATTAGATGTTGTTAGTGTAGAAATTAATATTTTAGCTAGAAAAGCCAGACTTAGGAATGAAAGGAGAGTCACAATCAAGGAAGAAAATTCAAACTCAGATGGTAAATTTGACTTTTTTGCTAAAAATTTAGAAAGAGTGGTTGAAATATTAGACAATATTGAGAAAAAACCACAATGGGATAACCAACCCCAAATCAGAAATCCCAACTACAAAAAAAACAACAATCTTGGAAAAGGTAAAGAAACTTCTCTAGATCAAAACATTAGGACCTCATTCCAAGAGAACTACGTTGAAAGTTCTCAAAAAAATGATGATGAAGATGAGGATGACATCAATATAGTAATGGGGATAGATGAAGAAAACACTATTTTCCTCACTCAGGAGGATCAAGAACTTTTTGATCTTCAACAACTGAAAATAGAATCTAGTGAATCCTTTGATTTCAAACAAGGTTATGACTTCGCCATTAATGAAATTCACAGTCAGTATAACCTTAGAAATAGAAAAAACACTGAGCCTTCTACAAAAAACACTTCTCAAAATCAAATAAAAAAGAATGTAGAAACACCAAAAACCAAGATTTTGCAAATTCTCCCAAGAGAAAACAAGCAAAATTCCAATCCTCCTAGTCCTAAAAAAGGGCCAAGTCAAAAAATTATTGACATCACTGAAGAAGTGGCTCAATCCTCTAGTAATACTCAAAATATAAACACTACCAAAGCCCCTAATTTAGCAAAATCAACAATTCCTGATCCTAAGAAGAATCCTGCTAATTTTAAGTCAACAAATCCCAAAACTGTTAACACTAAAACTTCTGCTAAAAATTCAAAGTCTGAAAAAATTCTTGCTGCCCCTGAATCTGTCCCTGAAAAGAGCAGGAGGCTATTGACATCCCCCCTCTGAGCTCATTGTAGGGAGAACATAGCAGGTTTGTATTAAGTGGCTTTTCTATCTATTTTGTAGACTGCTATCTCTACTAGCCGATGCATTACGGGACAAGAAGAAAATAGATTACTAGATGTGGAATATATTGGAAGAGAAAGAAGGGCACAGTCTTCTACCTCGTATTCTACCTTTACTAATTGAGTTAAGGGGCGCCCCTCTGCAGAAGGATACCTCCGAGTAACAGGAAGGCAGGACCTTTCTGTAAAATAACTGCTGCTGATCCGCGATGCAAGGAAGGCCACGCCCCATGCATGCCGTTACCATAGTAGTGCTAATGTTGGAAGGCATATTAATCTACATGGGTGTTCTAAGATTCGCTTGCCTGCCTTTATTGTATTTCCAGAGAGCACTTGCTTGAGGGTGCCTCGCTGGGATTTATTTCGGGATTTATTTAGGTTCTCTATTTAGTTAAGAAATAAAGACTGGTGGGGGATTTCATTCCATTCAATAAGGGTATAACCTATTTATAAGTGGCTGACTGTTTTCAAATTATTATTCTTATATAGGCTTTCAATATTATATCAGATACAGTTGGCTGGAACTCGAACCGAGCCGACCACAAGTTGCTTCTGGTCGTCATACGTAGCAATGAATGGAACGCATTAGCACTAGAAGCAGCAATTTCAGAAGAAGCCAGCCATTGTTTCACCTTTATTTCCCTTTACTAAATACCAAAAATTTCTTTAAATAAAGAAATCAATACCTCTTCGTCCCCCGTAAGTGGTGATTCTTCTCCATCTCCAAGGGGTAGGGTGTGGAGTTCACTGCACCGACCCATTCCCCATTCGGGTCTCCCGCACTGCTCAAGTGTGCGACTTCGTATGAGGACCTCCTTCCCTTTTTACCACTCTCTGTTCACATGGTTTCCAAGGCGGAAGGGTAGGCAGCAGGTACCACGAGCCCTCTGTCCCACACATCTATCCGAAAGCAAGTGTAGTTCACTGGTTCCACCGAATGCTCCTATCTCTCGGCAAAGATCATGTGAGTGTGCAGTTATGCCTCAGATGCTTTGCCATAGAATATATAAACCTAGTTCCCATTCCTCTCTGGTGCACTCGCTCTAGATCTCTGACACACAAGGGAGGACGCAGTAGGCCCTAGCCCCTACACGCACGTCTGGCTGATCATTCCGCTGGCATCTCGCATTCACGATACCCGTTTCACTGCCACTCGAGGATGTAGTTGTAGATACGTCAAGCCAAGGGTGGCTCCATATCTCCTTCTACGACATGCTATTGTCGTCGCCATATTCTATGTGTCACTTGGTAATCTCTTCCTCGCTGTGGGTCTCTGTAGCACCTACCTCCGGAATAAACGGAGGACTTCATTCAATGACTCCGCGATCACCCTATAAATGATCAAAATAAGGTAGAGCTTGAAGATACGTTTTTCATTCCAGTATTTTCTCTGTGCCTTTAGTCGGGTGGGCACCGGTCTTTTCCCCCTAAGAACCGTATGTGCGAGTATCTCCGCATGCGGCTCATGACATTTTCTACTTACAAGGTAGGTGGGTGGCCATTGGTGAAATGTCCCCTGTCTCCTGTGTGTGTGCTTGTTGTAACCTTGGAAGCAAATTGGCGTGCTGTCTGTTGTACCGTAAACCTGCTCTATATATTCATTGATCCATTTATAGGGCTGGCCCCCCCTCTTTTTCCAACCAAGAATTGATCCCCCTTCTCGCTCGGAAAAGGAATCGGCCCTCTCCCGATGGTCGAGTGAGAAATCGATGGCAGCTAATGGTGGCCCGGTGGTCAAGTCATGTTGTAGCATGATGGTGGCCTTCGTACCTCAGGTGAGCGGGTTCGTACCTCTCCTGGTGGTTGAGAGTTCGGCTAGCTCACCCTCACCCATATGAATGAGTGAGTCCCTCGACCTCTTAACCTTGGTCGAGTCCCTCACCTCTTTGGGGAGGTGAGCGATAAATCCCTACCGGGCCTCACCATATGAATAGTGAGTCCCTACCGGGCCTACTGGGCCTACCGGGCCTATCCTTTTAGTCGAGTCCCTCCGGGAGTGTTGAGAGATCAATCAATTATCCAATTTACTCAACACCAACTGATCTAAATTCTTTCATTTTATGTAACTCAGATAATAGTGAGATCCAAACTGAATTAATTGACATAAAGCCTAAACCAAACAATGATAATATTTTCCATCAAGCCCTTTGGCACTTAGACTTTGATGGCTCAATGAATAAGTCAGAAGTAGGAGCTGGAGTGTGGATCACAAACAATGAGACCAGTCATTTGGAAGGACATGCCTTTAGACTCAACTTTAATTGCACCAACAACATGGCAGAGTATGAGGCACTTATCTTAGGCCTTCAAATCATCAGAAATTTAGGAGGTAAAAGAATTTTGATTATGGGAGATTCAGAGTTAATAATTAAACAAGTAAATGGAGATTATTCTATTGATAATCCTAGATTAGCCAGATATAGAGATACAACAGTTGATTTATGTGATGATTTACTAGAATGTAAGTTTGCTACTATTCCAAGAAAACAAAATTTGCAAGCACATTGCTTACCAAATTTTGCTAGCACATGTAACTTACCTTTTCAACCAACACATAGATATACTGCTAAAGTTAAATATAGATCCATTGTCCTTGATAATGTTAAATATTGGCATATTTTCTCTGAAGATGAACAGATTTACCATTTTTTGAATAGTGAGGATGAATTTCAAAATTGTATAATAGACACTAATGGTAATTTAGATTCTAAATGTAACATATATTTAGATGATAATTGTAAAATAAATAACTTAGATGCACATAAACTTACCAAACCCACTGTATTTACTCAATTTGACATAGAAAACTTAGAGAAGGTAGATATAGAGGAAGTAATTGAAGATGAAATTGAAATGTTAGATTTAAAAGATAATTTATTACCTAAGGGTTTGACTCCTTTGGAAGACTTGTTTGATTCCAATGATGTGCCTAAAAAGCCTAAAATGGAACCAGACAAGTCTGACATTGAGGAATGTAGCATTGGGACAGACACCAAACCAAAAATGATCAAATTGTCAAAAATTTTACTCCCTCAAGAAAAAGAAAAATATATTGAAGTTTTAAAGGAATACCAAGATGTTTTTGCATGGAGTTACGAAGATTTAAAAGCATATGACACCAACATCATTCAACATAAGATTCCTATAAAAGATAATCAGAAACCATTTAGACAAAAATTGAGGAGGATTAATCCTGTCCTATTACCATTGATTGAAAAAGAAGTTAAACGCATGTATGATGCCCAAATCATTGCACCAATCAAATTTTCTGATTGGGTTTCTAACTTAGTACCTACAAGAAAGAAAACTAGTGAAATCAGATTATGTGTAGATTTCAGAAATCTCAATAAAGTATCATTGAAAGACAATTACCCTTTACCCAAGATAGATCATATTTTACAAAGGGTAGTTGGATCTTCCAAGATTTCTTTATTAGATGGTTTCTCAGGATATAAGCAGATACTTGTTAAAAAAAAAGATCAACCTAAAACAAATTTTACCACTCCTTGGGGCACTTTCATGTATGTGAAAATGCCTTTTGGTTTGATGAATGATGGAGCTACTTTTCAAAGGGCTATGGAGATAGCCTTTGCTAAGGAAATACATGAATTTTTGGTTATTTATCTAGATGATATTACTGCTTTTTCCTAAGTTAGATAATGAACATTTGGATCATTTGAGACAAGTTTTCATTAAATGTAGAAAATATGGTATATCATTAAATCCTAAGAAAACTCTTTTTGGAATAGAAGAAGGAAAACTACTTAGACACATAATTTCAAAAAAAGGTATTAGGATAGATCTAGCAAGGATAGAAGCCATATTACAAATTCAACCACCTAGGAACATTAAGGAGTTACAAGCATTTTTAGGTAAAATTAACTTTTTAAGAAGATTTATTTCTAATCTAGCAGAAATCATCAAAGAATTGAACAACATGTTAAAAAAGGACTCTATTTTAAAATGGACAGTTGAAGCAAAAAAATCATTTGAATCTATTAAACATGCTTTAACAAAAACACCAGTCCTAATCAGCCCAGAATTCAAGAAATATTTCATAATATTTTCATTTGCCTCAGAACATACCATAGCTGCAGTTCTAATGCAGAAAAATGACCAAGGTTTTGAAAAACCCATAGCATTTTTCAGTAAAACACTTAGAGATGCACCTTTGAGATACAAAATCATGGAGAAACAAGCTTTAGCCTTGGTTAAAGCCATAAAATATTTTAGAGTGTACATTCTTTACTCCCACATTATTGCCTATGTCCCCAATATTGTAGTCAAAGATATTCTTACATAGGATGGGCAATATGGAAGAAGAGGAAAGTGGATTGCCACTATCCTTGAATATGACATAGATATTAAACCAACCAAGCTCATAAAAGGACAAGGTTTAGCCAGGTTAATGGCTGAATCCAATTTTAATGCTTTAGATATAAATTTTATTGCCCAGGTTGATGACCAAGAAGAGATGGCAACTCCATCGATCAGTGAAGCCTTTCTAGACTCACCATGGTACTCAGATACTCTCTTCGTAGTTACAAATTTACAAGCTCCTCCTGGATTAACTAGGACTAAAGCTAGATTCATCAAACTTAAAGCAATGAGATATTGTATTCTAGATAAAATGCTTTATTGGAAAGAACAAAGTGGAATTTTACTTAACTGTTTACTAAAATCAGAAGCTGACAAAATTCTTGGAGAATTTCATGCAGGTGATTGTGGAGGACACTTATACTGGAAAAGTACAGCAGATAAGATTCTTAGGGCTGGTTTCTACTGGCCTACCTTAATTTTTGATGTGAAAAAATTTGTTACTTCATGTCACAAATGTCAGATTTTTGAAGGGAAAATGAAATTGTTACCTTTACCACTCAAACCTATTTCTACTGAGATGCATTTTCAACAATGGGGTTTACAATTCATTGGAGAAATTCACCCCCCATCCTCTGGCCAACACAAATGGATATTGACTGCCACAGATTATTTCACCAAGTGGATTGAAGCCATCCCAACCAGACAAGCCACTAACTCAGTCATTATATCTTTCCTAGAAAACAACATTTTATCTAGATTTGGATGCCCAAAAAAAATTATTACTGATAATGAAGCTGCATTTAAATCTAAGAAAATGATTGCATTTTGTCACAAGTATAATATTACCCTATGCCATTCTATTTCTTATTACCCTCAAGGTAATGGCCAAGCTAAATCTTCCAATAAAAGCCTTATGAGTATCATCAAAAAACTACTGGAAGAAAATAAGAAACCTAGAATAAGAAGTTAGTCTATGCCTTATGGGCAGATAGAATTACTACCAAGAAGTCAATTGGAACATCTCCTTACCAGATTGTATATGGGATGGACGTAGTTTTCCCATCATCTTTAGGTGTTCCAGTAATGAAAATTATCCAAGAATCACAAGTAGAACTCAATGATATACAGAGAAGGATAAATCAGACTATTCATTTGCAGTAGACTAGGGAAGAATTATATGAAAAATCTCAAGTCATTCAAGATAAAATAAATAAAATATTTGATAAAAGAACTAAAGAATATGACTTTGTCATAGGAGATAAATTGTTAAAATGGGATTCCAGGAGAGAGGAAAAAGGAAAACATGGAAAGTTTGAATTTCTATGGAAAGGTCCTTATGTCATTTATGGGTACAGAGGTAACAATGCATTTTTTATTAGAAATTTGGATGGAACTGACATTCCTGAAGGACCAATGAATGGTAGAATGCTCAAACACTACTATTCCTATGAGTTAAATAATAGTTAATCCTAATTTCCTTTTATGTCATTGTAAATATCCATTGCAGTTTGTAGATTGGATTGGCTATTTTATTTCCAAAGATGAAGCCCAGAGTGAGGGCCCTAAGCTTTGAAGAATAAAATTTCATAAGCACGAGTTTTTGCAGAAATCAGAAAACTATTACAGGATCATCATGGTCAAAATGGAAGGCTACTGATCTTAGAGTTCTTGACATTTCACCAGGAAATTCCATCCCCATGTGAAGTCGTTGTTAGTGTCCTATAAAGTATAGGATTCATAATTTGGAATTGACTTATGATAGTCTTGTAAATATGTACATACTTTGCTTTCTGCAAGTTGTTTTCCCATATTTTGTAAAAAATAAAAAAAATAGAAAATCAAAAAGAGGGTAAAAGTCCTAAAAGAAAGATCAAAGGACTTAGAAAAAATAATATACCCCAAAAGAAAAAGAAATAAAACATGAAAGTGTGCAAATCCAAATGCCACTACTTGTTACTGATGATTATGGCAGAGTGTCAATAAATGCCATAATCCATGATGAGTTGAACTGCTTAATCTTGACTTGTCATGTTTTCAATTTTAATGTTGTATAATAGTGAATAAAAATTAGTCAAATAGTTTAATCCAGACTAATTAGTAGATAGGTAGAGAATAAAGAGGAGCTCATCAGTTTAATCTGAGCCCTCGGATGATATAAGGTAGATTTAGATAGTTTTTATTGCTTTCAAAAGAATAAAATGTCCAAGGTTGCTAACTCAAATGCACCTGCAAAATGGAAGAAAAAATGTTAGATTAAAAGTTGGGTAGGTAGAAAGAAGTGGGAGAATCATGTAAATTCTTTTCACGAGGAAAATTCACTAATTTCCCCTCCCCTATAGTTATTCTACATTCTAGACTTTCAGTAAAAAAGGCTCAGAGCATTTCTCTGACTTCTGTTGGGACCAGACCCAAGGCTGAATGATTGTTAAGTTAAAAGTGTTGAATTTCTATGTTAATCCTTAATTGTCATCATTAACCCTACAATCATACATTTACACTTAAATTTCATAAGTAAAGACCTTTTACTTAATGAAAAATAAAATCCCCTTTTGACTAATTTCCTTCATTCATAAAAGCATAAAAGCCCTTCAAAAATATTATATTCTAAGTGAAAGTGGTCAAATTACAAATGATAAAGCTTTTCCTTTTTACATCATCACTTTACTTAGTCATATGAATATAATTTTGGTGTTTTCATTGACCTATGTCATATTAATTTCTAACTTAGTTATTAATTCCCTATAAAATACCTTATCCTATTAATATAACTCCTTGTATTTAAATATTCCCAAAAAACCCACTAATATAAGCTTTTTGCCAAATTTAATTACCCACATGTCTAAATGAAAACCCCCAATTACACCCCCTTTGGCATAAAACTAACCATATATAAATATCCCGCCCTCTATAGTGATAGACATTTCCATAGTCTATAACTATATAATAAAAATAGAGATCGCAAAGGCTTTAGACATGATTTATATATGTCTAAGCAAAAATATTTCCCCATTAAATCATTTTATCCTAAGTTTTATAAAGGTTGATCTTTTTGCACCTTTATAATACTAAACACCATTTCCCCGATGAATAAAACCTCATGTTTTATCATAATTAACCTATATTAAACCTTTGGTTAATGCAAACCTCGCCTCATGTGCATTTTACTTTGTATATAAACCTTTGATACATATACCCCACACACACACACACACACACACACACATATATATATAACATTGTTACAAAGGTTTTATATATGTTATCGTCCATATTTCCCTTTGAAACCATATAACTCTGCCCATATATGATTTTAGACCTTTACCTATTTGATATATTTTGAAAGGTTTAAATTATATATTAACCAGCCATGTATATGAAGCCGCCTGGCCCCACATTTGTTTACACTGTAGCTTTTAAATCCATCCTAACCATTCACTTCCACTTTAAAGATCCGACGGCCGACATCCAGTTTCGTGCTCCCAAACTAATCAATCGATAAATATCCAAATGAGCACAAAATAGCTGGTTTTTTGTTTACCGCCTCTGGCGACGTGTCATTTCCTGATATAGTCGTGTTTGTTTGGAGCGAAACTAGTTACCACCCCAACCCAGCACGAAAACCACTGATGGTTTTCCGTGTTCATAAAACAAAAACCACTCCCATTCGCGATTTGACTCGCATTTATGACATAGTTTAAATATTTATAACAAAAAGATAAAACCTTTTTTATATGTTTTTATTTATGTTATATGTGTATTATGCCGCACCTAACTGTTACACACATTCTCGCTGTTATCAAAAGCACTCACTTCATTTTGAAGCTCGAATTCCTGTTTTAAACTAGATTTCAACTGCTGTCTACTGTTTGAAGACTATTTGAAGTTAGTTTTTCTGAATCAGCAATCAAGGAATCACCCAAAAGCTTCAGAAACCCTTTGTTCCAGTTATCAACATACCTTCAAATCAGGTATTTTTCAGAATTTCGCCTACAATTTCACAATTTCGACCATCAAGTGAACCAATTAAAGATACCAAGACTAAAAGTGCCCATCAATTTTGTACCAAAACCTTGGAAAAGAGGGCAAACCCTTGCAAATTTTTCCCAAAATTTCCAGTTGCATAAAACCTCAATTTGAAGCTTAAATTCTCAGTCCAGACCCTTTGAAGATAAATTCTACAATTCAAAAGATTTTAAAACCAACTGAAAACCTTAAAAAACCCTTTTTTCAGTCCCAGTCATTCAGAAAACCTGTGTTTTCTGCCTTAACCTATTTTCTGTGCCCTAAAATTCCAAAATTGAGCATTGAATTTCCCCTTTCTATCATCCTTGCCCATGAAATTGCTCAATTACCCTCTGTTGAAGAAAAATCCACTATAGCAACCTGTATAATCTTGCTATAGTTCATTCAAAATGACAAAAAAACAATTCACACCTAAGGCCGGAGGATCAAAGTATGTTAAGCCTGGAGGGTTAAAACCTCCTAAAACTAATGCAATAAAAGTTCCAAAGTCCACTCCTGTTATTTCTATTAAGGCCATTGTCACTGTAAATCCTCTTCAACCTCCAGTATCCAGTGAAGAAATTACCCCTCTAGTTGACTTGGATTATAAAATTGTAGATCCTCTAGTAGAATTCAATCTACTAGAAGTACATAATTGGTGTCATGAGAAGTTTTTAGAAAAAGAAGAAATGCCCCTCTAGGATACAAACTTACCTAAATATATAGTCCAAGTGACACATCCTGGTTAGGACTTGATAAGATTGTGCCAGAAGTATTATGTCCCACATCAAAGGTCCATTGTAAATAATGACAGGGAAATCCTCTTTTCTATAACTCCTGAGTCAATCAATGAAATGTTTTAGTTACAATTTGACCCAAGGGCAGTCCCATTATCCATTGAAGCCCTAAATCAATTATATTTAGGGATAGATTTCCCTAAAAGTTTCATGATTTTTCAGAACTTCATGCCCAGCCATGTGGATATCCCAAAGTTGAATCCTCCATATTCCACTTCCAAGTTCCGAGAGGGTTCTAGAAATGTTATTTCAATGTTATCCTTCATCTTAGGATACTTTACTGATGAATTTACTAATGAGTCTATCCTTGGATTTTTATCCACTCTATCCCCTGGTGAGCCTCCTGTTGTCATCTTTGATTTTGCCAGATTTATTGTTGATTCCATACACCACCAGTTGACAAAGCTATCCACTGAAGGGGTGTTTAGGTATTCTTCATATTTATTCCATTTGTTCTTATTTTCACAAGAAGATCATTTTCCTATAGTACTGCAGAAGATGAATGTAGAGGGCCAACCTCTATCAGTTGTTTTCTGGACATCTTTATTGAGAAAGGAAGGAAATGAATATAACTATACTAACTTCACAGATTTATTTATCATGCCAGTAATGAATTTACTTTATAAGTCAAAAAATCCCACAATAAATGAAGAGATGAAAAGAATATTACCGCTGTCAGAACAGTGTAAAATGGGAGATTGGTACTTATATGAGAAGCACGATGAACTAAGAATATTTGGAACCAATTTGCTTCCCTATAAGTTACCTAAATTTTTAACTCTAAGAGTTTTTGCTCTGGAATATTTAAGACAAGTGTTGAATGCTAATGCCATCAATTTCATGGCATCCAAAAAGAAGACTCAGTTTAAATTGAAAAATCACATTGGACCTTTTATAGTGAATAACAAGGATGCTGAGAAAGAGATTCAAAATAGGTTGTCAAAATTGAAATTCCAAGTGAGTTTTCCTTGGAATTATGACCCCCAAGGTCTATTGAGCAGTATCAGAGTTAAATGAAAATTACCTCGATTTATACATGAGCCAAAACCTGATATTAAAAAGTATGCTAATGAGGAAGAATGGAAAGAAAATACATTGGTTGATTTGACTACAAACACACAGCCAATATAAAGAGTGGGTACCACACTTGCTGTGGTAACTCTTAAAGAGCCAAAAAATTCAAACAAAAGGAGTAGAGAGGAGGGTGCATATACAGCAGAAACTACAATAGACACAAAATTTAAAATCATCTACAATAAAAGGCTAATATTTGGTTCCATTGGCAAAGAAAAGCTCATTGAAGTGGAAGATGAACCAGAGGTCAATAATGATGAGGCAACTACAATAATAAAGGAGACATTGACAGAAATCGAAAAAGAAAAATCAGCCTCCAAAGGAAAAGAGACCCAAGTGATTGAAAAACCGGTGAATATGGAAAATTCTTCTCAGACAGCAGAGGAGAAAGATTTGGATATCAAGGACAAATACAAACAGATTAAACAAAGGAATGAGGAGATTAAAAGTGAGATTTATTCTCAATTCCTCAAGCAGAAGCCAGGAAATCAGGATAGATTACTTTCAACATTTGATTATTCTTCAAATAAAATGATCATGTCCTATTTACAACCTACTACTTCAACTCCTAAAACAATGGCTGATTACAAGAAGAAGGAATTTGTAGTAAATATTGAAAAGGTACATGAGTTGGATCAGATAGAGTTCCACAGGCATAGATCAGAGCTACTATATTCCACTGTGGTAAAAAAATCCATGAGTGTAACAAATTTGCAAAATACTATCATCAACTTGCAGGATCAGATGAATCTTGATAAAGGCTCCTTATATGAAAAAGATCTAAGGATCAAAGCCTTAGAATAATTGATTCTACAAATAAGAGTGGACCCATCCAATGTACAAGCTGCTAAAGTATTAATAAAAAAGAAGAATGATGATATTGCTTCTTTGAGGAAACAATTAAAACTCCCTCAAAGTGAGCACCCACAGAGTAAGGAAATACTTCAGGAACAAAAACTGAAAGAAGATATGATGCAATTGATAATAAAGCTTACTGCCCATATTAAGGATATGGAGAGTCAATTAGATATACTGATGAAAGAAAAGGAAACTATGAAGGAAACTGATGCTTCCACTATTACCACAGTTATTCCCATTGTTGCAGCTGTTATTCCTTCTACATTGGGAGAAAATTTAGCACCCAAAGAGCCACTGGCAACTGCAGTGTTAGTGCAATCAGCTACCACTTCCAATACTGAATCCTCAACATCACAGGTGCAGCATACGAATGATGCAGGGAAAATTGTCAAAGCAATGGAAGAAATTGTTGAAAATGGCAACAAGAAACAGCGAAGGAGGCCTCCTGAAACATCTTTCCTGACCCTAGTTGGAAAGTGATCACCTAAACTAGGTGGGGACCACACATGTGATTTTTGTCGAAAAATCTATTTTTAGACTATGTCTATTTTTAGAAATATGGAGCATGGTCCAGGGGTTGCAGTATGTTATTCTTGGAGTATTGGTCATGTTGGTAAAAATATATGGACATCTATTTTTTTTACATATAGGTCGAAGTCTATTTTTAGACTACCTCTCCTTAAAATAGGGAAGTCAAATATTATTTACCCTTAATAATATTTGGACTCTAAACTTCAGTTTACTCTCTTGGAGCACTTCAGTTTGACCCCCGGAGGTGGGGCATGCAGCTTCCAGAAGGATTTACGCTTTTCCTATGAGTTAGGTGAGCTAATGCATGGTTGAATTCAGTTAGAGCTCAAGTGGCGGAGTTCGGTGGAGTTGATGCGACAGTTAATGGAGATGGTGTTCTGGTTAACTAGTTGAACTAGTTGTATTTAGTTTAACTGGCTAATACACTAGAGATGAGTTGTGTGAATTAAATATTATTTAATTCACAAAGTATTAACTCATTATTCAACTAAAGAACACATCAGTTTAACTCAGTGCATGGACAGTTCAGTGGTGACAAGTGAAAGAGGTAGATGAAAGGGTTGAGTTAGCTATCAGTTGCGACATCAGTTGTGCATAATATTTGCACCACACTTGGAGGAAATTACCAATGACAATTACGCAGTTGGAGCCAGTGATATTCGAACCTGGATCTCTATTTAGACCAGCCTTGATTTCCCAATAGAGACAGAGAAGTAGTGGGTGTGTTTTGAACCTGTGACTTGTTCAAAACCAAGTTAGTTTTTGTGTAGCTTTGGGAGATAGTACTGAGTACTTCTGAGGAGTTTGTACTATGTATTTGCTGCATGTTATCTCCATTTATAATATACTATAGCTGGGGGTTTTCAGCTATAAGCTTTCCCCATACATACTGTGTTAATGTGTGTGATGATTTGATGTGCTATCGCTTCTATTCTTTCCGCATGTGACAATTAATTGTATAAGAGATTATGTGTTGCATATGAATTCGAAATTGATGTGTGATCAGGTTAATCTCCATTGAATAAGTGATTTATTCAGCAAATTTCTACATAAATGAAATTGAAAACCAATGAAATCAAGAGTTTGAAGAATAAGATTCAGATTATGGAGGTATCCAATAAAGCAACATTGATTAATGCTAATAATTATGAACAAAAAGCCAAAAGGCTTGAAGAACAAGTCAAGAATCTTCAGAAGGATTTGAGTTTTACCACACAGATTTCTTACATAATAAATCATCTACGGACCAACATCATTGAGGCCATACATATTCAATGGCCATCGATTCAGATAATATATGAACAAAGGGACCTCCTTCTGGTAGCTCAAAATGAAATATAAAAGACTACAGAAGAATTAGCAGACAAACCAGCACAGGCACAGAGGATAATTACCGTCTTAAATAGTAAGAACAAGACTGAGCTAGAGGAATTGAAGATACAGGACAGAAAAAATCTATATTGCAGATAAAAAAGGTATTGACACATAAAACTTTGATGAATAACTAGAAAGAAAATGTGATGTTATGAATTTTTTCATCACTAAGTTTTTAGCTATTTATACCATGCTAAGACAAGATGGTATCCAAGACATACATGTTTTCAATGACAAGTTAATGGACTAGAAAGAATATGATAAAAATATCAGAGATCATGCCAAAGAACAAATTAATAAGAGATTGCCACAGGAATCTCCGACAGGGAAAGTGGTTCTCGGATACATTGAAGATTTATTCTTCCTTCAGAATGAAATCAAACACTTATTTGTGATTAAGCCAAATTTTGATAACTACACTGAAGTAGATGAGAATTATAGAAAGTTGAAAAGTATGAAGATTCCAAATGATGAACAATGGCAGGCCTTCATAGATTTATTATAGCAGCAAAGAGGCAAACAATGAAAGACAGTGCAAATGAAGAAATCAGTTTGAGAAGAAAACAAATAACATAGTACTTGATTTTGAATTTTTACTGCTCATAAATCTCTTTTACAACAGTTGAATGTCAAAGTATTAGTTTAAAGAGTATCAGGGTGAAAGGTCAAAGTCAAAGTATATCAGAAATAAAAATGATAGCTAGCTGATTTATCTGCTGTAATTTCCTTTTTTCAGCAGTGAAATGGAAAATATACAGCGTGAAAGAATATCAGAGATAAAGTACAGGGTCAAAGAGTATAAGTGGAAAGAGTATCTATAAATTCATTTTGCAGTGTCAGAAAGCATGGACAGCTACTCAAACAAACAGTTTTTGTTAGATAAGATATCACTATTTTTTCTAGATAAGAGGACAACTTGCTAAGTTTTTAAGCAGCTGTCCCTCTTAATGTGTAAAGATATTTTTATTTCCTAGAGTTATTCCCAGATTTCTCTAGGATATTTGTAATAAACATTTTGTATAAATACTTCAGTTTATGAAGTGTTTAGTGTGGAATAAAATTGCTAAGAACATTATATACATTTTGCTAGTACATTGGAGGCTCACATGTGTTGATTTCAAAGCAGCAGTCTATACAATTGCAAATTGGACTTCATAATTTAGGATTCATGTGATGATTTGAAGAGTAAAGTGCATCTATCTTGTCATTTTTTACTTTCTGAGTTCCATTCATTTCATATATGTTGTTCAATTTTAGTGATTAAGTAGGAGTATTACTTCAAGACTAGTGTTAGAACTCCCTGTCTTAACTACTTAATCATTTAAATGTTTTCTGCTGATTTCCGAATTTAGGAATTCTTAATTTCTTCTAGTCCTGTTTGACCCCTGCCTCCTTCCTCTTTTTCCGGATCAAAGGATCCTTCATTTCCCTTTATCTCGAAACAAGCCATTTCATCAAAACAATCTATCCAAAGCTCTAAGGGTTATCTACCTTGCCCTGAATATATTAGCATCCTTTTGGCCTTGCCTTCTAGTTCTACTTGCTAGAATTTAACTCCATAGCCCAATGGAGTAGTAGATCCCTCTCTAGTTTATCTTCAAGTAATATTATTTTCCACCAAACATTTAAAACTAAAACCAAATTGAACTATCATAACTATCCTAAAATATTTAACAAAAACAAAGTTAAATCATAAAGAGAGAGCCCTCTCTGAAATTTAGGAAGGCTAGTTCCTAAATTTCCAAAGCAAGTTTGTGGTTACCCCTAGTTTTCTTAAAACTAAAAATCAAAAGCCCACAATCTTTAGAAATTACTAGGGTGATAACAGGTTTAGTACCCGGATCTACCGTGATCCACTGATATTTATCCACCAGCAGATCCTCCATCTTGAGCTTCCACAACTCAAAACTCCGACCATTAAATTTCTTGATCTCTATTTTCCCACCGCTTGCCATCTTCTTTCACTGCAAGAATCGATCTCGCAGATCTCCCACTGAACAGGGTCTACCTCAGGCCCGATCAAAAAACCCCTCAGCAGGAAAGGCATCCCCTTGAAGCGAAAACTGCTTTGATACCAAAAGTAGGTTTTAACCCATACAGAAATTATCTGCAAACGAATCTTAAAGACAGAAAATAAATAGTAGCGAGAGCATAAAACAGATAAACACAGAGATTTTCCCCTGGATCCCAAATCGGGACGGCCATCTTGATTTTTCATTATATTCCTTTTAGTGTTACAACACATATATATACATGTCGAAGCATACATAAATCCCAATCCATTAACCCTGGATTATAAAATAACTATAGTTCCCTTGACCAGATCTATAAAATACTAGGGGCCGAAAACCATCATGCCCCAAAACCATGTGCAAACCCATGCACAAAACCATGGGCAGGTCCACCCACCGAAAAATAAGGACCAAAATTTCTGGCGCCGCTCGTACTCGACAGTGGTTTCGCCCCCCCCCCGTGCGTGATTAGTCATGGAAATAATATAACAAAAACCCAATAGTTTAAGCACAATCCTCATCTCCCATAGCTCCCCCTTAATCCCCTTCATCTATGGAACATATGAAAGGAACAAGTCTTCGTATTCTCTTAGGAGATCAAATATTTTCATAGGACTGTTCTCATCACAGTAATTTCCATTCGAGGTTAATTTTAGCTTTTTGTCAGTGTCAATTTTGTGTTTCCGCAACTTTATAGGTAATAGTTGTGTACCATCGATTATAGGCTCATATTCAACACTCCTCTCCCCTTCAGATTCCTTAAATTTAAGATGCCTTAATTCCTCTAAATTATCTCCATTAGGCTCCAGGTTTATCTTCCCACAAGCCATGACTTCATGAAATACATATTCATATATATGATCAAGGGTGTTCTGATCTATGGAACCCTTAGCCCATTGTCCAATCAAGGGAAAAATCCTTCTGACAGATTGTAAAGTAGCTGTTATCCTCTCGTCATCATCGGATAACACAAACTAATCTTCCATATGTTCCCAATCACTGGTCTATCTTCTTATCTCTTCCTATACATACCATGCCTTCAGATATGTCCCCAGGGTGTGGAAAAATTTGTGCACCCACAATTTATCTGAAATTCCTTCTCTGATCCATCTAGCCTTGCAGTCTCACAACTGTTGCCGAGGGTTGGTGCTCCCCCGATACTTAACAAATTTAGGCAGTTAGTCCTCTAAATACCTGAATATGGACACCAATGTTGTCTTAACCTCCTGCTATTCTCTAATATGGTTACAGTGATAGCCCCACCACCTTTTTGGCATCGCTTGTAAGGCGATGTCTAGTAATGGTAATTTGTGTACTTGAGAGATGTTTGTATCAAATTCAATAATGAAACTAGTAACAGAATCCATGCCATTAAAGATAGGAAATTATTGTACTTCAATGCCAACCCAGAGTATATGATGGATCATGGCACAACACCTAGTTTTGATTTCATGACCACTTTGTTTCCATTCATCCCATGCAACCTCATATATGACTTCAAAGCTATGAAAACTCCTCCAGCTGATCGATCCCCCTATTGTGGAGTTGTAGTAGTTTTCCCTTCTTCCTGTCGTCAACCTGTATAACTAATCTAGCAACTCAGGTTATTCTCTTCCATATGTTGGCTCTATGAACCTCGGCCCTTGATATGGATCTAGGGGTCGGATCACACTAACTCCCTCCACCTCAAAGGCCATCATCTCCTTATTTAGATCAATTAGTGCATAATTTTCAAAGGTCCGGTCTATTCTTAGAAATGTTCAATAGTGGTATTTGTCTCCCATAATATATATTACTTCAAATTCAACGTAAGTATTTACCCCTGCTATGTCGACCTCTACATCATCCATATGTCCCATGGGGAGTGTTAGCCCCCTATAAATTCCTTGACAAGCAAGCAAGGGGCTAATTTGTTTTATAAGCCTGCAAGGAATGCATTTCCCTTGAAAACACATCATCCCTGCAGTCTTTTCATGATTCCTACCATGTGACCATTTCCCTCTGATATTATGAGTAACTAAGCCTTGCTGACAAAGAATCATGCTCCTAAAGGCTTTATGCTGCTTTTTATACCCTTGCAAAATGCTTCATTTTCACCCTTTCGTTCCTTTCTTCAAAGTCCCCTTTCTTCCCCCTAATTTCCCCTTTCCATCTTAGAAATACCCTCTAAAACATCCCTACTCCCTCTGATTATGCCTAAATTCCTTTCATTCCCCTGTCGTTACCCTTGGCCAGCTTCAAAATGTATTAAAATGGGCCAAAAATCATATTTTTTTCATAGTTCGGGCCAAGCCCCTTTCGGCCTATCCCCCGCACTTTTTCCTCCCACAGAACCCAGCACTGTGACTGAGCGCTGGCGCTGAAAGCATTTGTCCCATATGTTTATCGAGCGTTTTCTCAACCGTTGATCCATATAGATCAGACGGAGATCGTTTAAACCCGCGGCATTCGTGTTTCCCCGTTCAAACCCCCGATCGCGCCATCGCTGTTTGTTTGCACGCAGATCCAACGGTTCAGAGTTTGCCTGCTGGTGGTCCCCGTAGCACACTATTTCAAAACCACCCGGTATCTACCGCACCGCCTTCGGGCGGTAGGCGGTATTTTTCCATTGCTCAGCAATTCCATATAGCGTTCGATGCGTGGCTCCTATACGATTCCAAAATCGCTTGCCCATCGCACGTTATCTTTTGGTACAGGACGTGTAGCAATATTCATGTCAGTCGTCAGATCTGCCCTTGCCCATCCAATGGTCATCGCTCGGCGAAGCTGCACGGGGTTTAATCCAAGGTCTCCGTACTCCTGGCCCACTGTTCATCGCCCTCCACTGTGTGTTCGAACGTCGATCTGCTTCGAGATCTGACGACCCAGTTTGGTCTCCCCACTGTTGACTCTTCCATCGTCGCCCGGTCCTGCCACATCACCTCCATGTGTACCCACCGTAACTCTGCCATCCTATTGCCCAAGATTCATTCAAAGGTCGATGTTTATAAGGTTTCACATATAATTTTTCCGCATTCCGCCAACCTTGCGCCATCTCTGTTCTTCACCATTCCATGGCATTTTCCGCCATTTCTCCGCAGTCCCACTATCATCCACATCATCCACCCCCATCCATGAATTTCATAACAGGTTTTGTGTTTTGCAGGGCTATCAGAGGTGGAAAACCACCATGGTTTCCATGTACTACTCCAATGGCGAGCTGCGCAGACATAATTAAATCTGGAAGCTGGTACTACAATAGGAATGCTCGGAAATGGTACCGGCGTCATGAATATTACCCAAGGACAGTTTAATATTTGCAAGAAATCTATTCGGCGCCATTAAAGCCCAGATTTTGCAGATCGAGACATTTATGGAGCAGTGGAAAAAAACCAGCTAATGATCAAGGTTTTCAGCGTTCAGTATTGTAGGTTTCAAGCCTTAATATAGCAGTTTAGAGGCAAAGCACCAGATCAATGATCCCATAGATCATGCAAAGGGTACAGCCAGCCGAAATTCATATATATCAAGGTTTCACATCAGCAGATTGTCCCAAAGGACAAAGCGCCCATGGCAGTTCCATTTTTCAACGAGTTCCTGAAGATTTATGCCCTAACCACAGTCCAGAGCCACCATGGGCATTTGTTTCACAAGCATGGAATTCCATTCAGTCATTTTGTTTGTGCATCAGAGTATTGCACGGTACTGCAGTCAGAGTACATCAGAGTCATATCAAAGTAACCTGAAGTCTGAAGAAGATTGTTCATTCACCCAAAGAACACCAAAAATTAATGCACAGGATTTAAACAGAATGGGCTTCAGCCCTCTTTCTTTTCAGAAGTTTTAATACTGCATTTAGTTCTTCACCTACCTCCTCTGCTCCTCTGGAGCTATAAATTCAGGAGGAAACTCATTGTAAAGGTTTTTGATAAATTATCAGAGAACTGGAAGTAGTTTCTTGAGAGACCCAGTCTCTGTGTAAAGTGTAAGATAGGCTGAAGAATATGATTTTAGACTGAGTATTCAGCCATTGGAATTGTTGTACTTGATTGGTATTGCTGTTTAATATGACAAGCACATTTCTTTGGATCCTGATCTGAAGCAGCGGTGATGTTTTCCTATCTTTGCGTTTACATTCATTTCATTAAGTTTCCACTAGCTTGCATCAAAATATTGGCATAGGATTTACCCTTGTTAGGTACCCTATGTTTCTGCTCTCCTTGCCATTAATGTTTCTCTTCTGAATGTATTATCTAAGAGTTGATTTCAGATAATTTAACCAGTGTAGTGGATGGTATTGCCTGCTCTCTGATGTATGAATTAAATGTATCTGTTCTTAGATGTTTCTTGTTAAGGATTTAGTTGGAAGATTTGGGAACACTGGGGATTAGAGTTAGCCCTGTCCACTAGGATCCTTGTGCGACCAGCTGGTTTTTAACTTTGTGCTTTGAAATTTGTGTTATATCCTCCTCTTCTGCCTTTCCATATCACTCAATCATCTTTAAGATCCAATGTCTCAGATGACTAGCCCAATTGAAAGCCTGCCTATTAAGTAGCATGCAAATCCTTTCCTGACTCCATTGCCCAATGGATTTGAATATTTCCTGGAAAATTTCACCTCTACCATATCCTTCTTTGCTCAAATTTTCCTTACATTGAACCCTTCTTTCCTGATAGCCAGAAACCAAACAAACAATAAAACAAACAAACCCTGTGCCTATAACTAGCCTAACATTTTAACATTCGAGCTCCAAAGACTGATACACCTTTGATATAACATAGAGAGATCCCTCTCTGGACCTAGGAGGGATAGATCCTGAGGTCTGAAAGTGGTTCTGATGTTGTCTCATCTTTTGGTATTTCCAACCTTGCCAAAACATGGGAACCCCAACAGGGAGGATATAATATTGGTTATTCGTGCGTAATTGAATTGGATACAATGCCAAGTTAGGCCTTCCCAAGCCTTCCCATGTTTCCCTCAAGAGAATATTCACATTTGAGCCCAAGTATAGCATTTTATATTTAATCTCAAAGCCTAAAATTCTTGCATCAAATTGGAACTCCCTCCTTGTTCTCTTCTTGTTCCTGTGCACCCATATAGAGTGTCTTTTAGGTAGATTTCCAGAAATGAGCACTTCTCCGGCCACCCCCTCTTTGACAACATATATAATATTTTCCCACAATTTTCCAAGACCTAAACCATTTAGCTATGGGTTGGGAATAATGTTGTAGGAGGTTTGGGCTCTTGCCTATTGGAGGTTGTGGTTGTTCTCCTTAAAGCTCAACAGTTGGCGTCAATTTGTTAAAAATATTTTCGACCTCTTTGTAATACTGCTTCTATTGGTTGGAATCATATGAACACTTTGGTGAGGCTGGCTTTATAATTTTTGGTTGTTAGGCAGCTCCCAAGTCAAATCTGGTCTTGTTCCCTCCTCAGGTGACTATATTAATGTTTTAAAGGAGAGTCATATTAGGTTCCCTTGGTTCTGCATTAATTAATTTTTCTCCCCTTTGGCGGTTGTGCTTTTCCCATCTAGCAATCAGCTCTGGACAGTCTTTTGTTGCATGTGTGTTGACCCTACACAGAGAGCACCAGGGACTTCTAGGCATAAGACAATCTCTTGTAACATGCCCTTATTGATCACAATTATAAAATCGGATCAAAAATCTGCCTCCTGTTCTTCCCCCCTTTGTTCCTCCACCTCCTCGGCCTCAAGGAGCTTCATTGATCTTGTAAGCATAATGGTCCAGTCGGTTATCTAAGGCATCCAATGCCATGAACTTGCAAAAAACATAGTTTGGTACATTTTAATACTTAAGTGGACAGAGGTGAGGGAGATGCCCATATATCCTACAAATTTAAAAATATTCGGTTGGAGTTGCACCCTACTATTACACGGATAAATCCTTCTTGCGGACAAGAACGATCTCCCTAGTATCCTAAGGATATCTAGAAACAAACAACCAATTGAAAACCATTTTATCTAAACCATTTGTGATTCAGAATTATTAATAAAAAAGTGCGAGGACGTGCCCCTACCTGAAGTCCAAAGCTTGTTGTAATCATCTATCCAATTGCTCCAAAAGAGGTCACTTCAGCATGTAAGACCTACAATAAAAGACAAATAAAAGGATTAAATGCACCTGCAAGATATAATAATTGAGAAAACGCTAATCTATCTTAGTGATCAAGGAATCTAAAAATTGAATTACTCAAAAAGATACATGAACAATTCAATGAGAAAATAGAATCCATTTGTATTAACTTGTATAAAAGAAATAACCTTACAACATGTCGCCTTGATGTTATACAGGTTCTTTCAAGGTCCTAAACAATCATTCCTCTCAGTTTGAAAAGCCTTCTTCTCTCCAAACTAGCATGAAATTATGGATATGAGTGTGTGATCATTCTCATACCAATAATTAATAGTATAGAGAGTATGCTCTCTTAAAGAAATTCTTCAGCAATTATCCTCTATATTTTACCATTTACAAGCTACCCTTGAGACTGTAACATGAGCTCAATTTATAGGGAAATGGGCGTAGTTTCAGTTCCATGAGGGGGATGGATTCCTCTCATGAAGGGATTTGAGCTCCAAATACCAAGGGATAAACTCCATGATTGAAGGGATAGAGTTCCATGAGTGGAGGGATGAAGCTCGAACTAAACACGCTTCTTGAAGCTTCCAGTTGGGAGAATATTCGACCAGCTAGGCTTCTAGAACTTATTTGTTCCTTTATTATACCTTTTACGGGGGTCTACAGGTTTTATAAGCAGAATGTGTGGGATGTTCCGTAGTCTATAGAACAAATATTGGTGGATCCGCAGGTAAGGGCTACGAAAAGTGTGGAGTTAGACTTTTTAGGGTTTTAATGAGCTTTTCTCGAATGTCCAAGACTTGGTTTAGGAACATTGGGGTTTTTGAATTCTAAGGGAGAATAATACAGGTAATAATGAACCTATATTGACAGTCAAATGTCATGGTGTCAAAATAACATGTAACATATTTCCCCCTAAAGTCTGAAGTCTGAGGTAGTTCTGAAGAGTGAAGTTCTTTATCATTCTGAGGATTGGATTGAGGACATACCAGTCGAAAACCTGTAAAAAAATTCAATGCAAACATAGATATGTATATCATCGCTGAGGTAGGCATTCCCATGCTTAGATCAAAACTAACTAAATGTTCTGGTACAAAAATTATTTTTAAAATTACATCAATAGTAGACACAGTATGGACACATCCATCTGTCATAAGTAGTATACTGTATCAAGAATAATAAAAACTTTTCACTGCCTGGATGGTGGAAACTAGATCCAGGGTCTTGATTTCCACTTCTCGAACTAGTACAATTCTATCCATGCGATTGATTGTGTCGAAGTCAAACATGGTAGAAACCACTTGACTACCAATCAATGATGTAAACTATTAACAAGTGTGAGAGAAACCACCAATAATGACAATGGCTCTCAAAGTACTCAATACAATCCACGAAGTGTGAATGAATGATTTTCATTCAAACACTTCATGGAATCATTCGATCGAAGGTCAATGATGCAACCTATCATCGAAGGTGACAAATCTTCCATTAGGGCATGCAGATCCCAAGGTACTGATAGGATTCTAAATCAACTTTCTATATGATATGTTGTCGTCGATAGAAAGTGACCCGTCGTAGGAAAGCCCACGACATGAATCCATTAGATCAAGTTTTGAAGGAATATTAGAAAGGATTGACTCAGGGATGGTCAACGTTAATGGAGACAAATGTTTGCAATGAATGGTTTATTTGAACCGTCTCTTGAACAGATAACGACACTGTAGATGGTTTGGTGACAATTGACCTAAAGCTAATACCCAGAAACTGGCTGAAGACTTTCAATGTGGTTTGATTAACTTTTAGACAAAGGATTTTCCCAACCCATGTATGAGTGTGACAAAGTGTCGTGTTCAAGAGTGGTATAGTGCTTAAAACAAAGTATGAAAACTAGATTCATTTTCTCTTTTCCCCCCCACCATTACTGGCAAGTACCTCTTTATTTTTGACAAGCTTGAGGAGGATAACATTTTCTTGTTGTGTAAGCTCATCCTTCGGATGAGTCCAAATTAGTATTAAAATTGAACCCTAAGAAGGAGTGGTTCGTTCCTATTTGTAATTGATAGGTCCTTTACTATTAACTTTTAACGAGTCCAGTATAGGTGAAACTCGGTGGTTTTCAATTTTAGGGAGTCTAAATAAAAACATAAGGAAACTCCATGGGTGTAATTTTTCATAAATTTAGTCTCTTAGACCCGAAAAAGGATAAAATAATATAGGATAGAACTCTATTGACCATGATTAGTCAATGTATACCTTTTTCGTAAATATTCCATTTCAGTCCAAAAAAGTGGCAAACTTATACTGAAAAGATGACTGTTCATTTCCTTTAACGAGTTCTAATAGTCTAGTACTTGGCGATCTTTTCATGTTTAGAGAGTCTGAAAAGGGCTTAAAATAGAACTCCATGGTTTCATTTTTTTGTAATTTTCAAGAGCCTGAAAAAGTGATAAAAGTGTACTCATCATCAAAATAATTCTTTTCACTGAAAAACCTGTATTCTACACAAGAACTTGAAAGATTAAACATACCTGTTTCCAAAAAGTAAAAACATCGAAAAATAACTTTTTAAAGTGGAAAATAAATAAAATATAATATTTTATTCATTCAAAAAACTATAAAAAGGAGTTTAACAAAGTCATTTTCACCTTTTTTCTTCAGAGTTGTAAATTGAGATCTTTTGGCAAAAAAATTCTAGAGTTGATAACGGGAGAACCAATTGCTCAAATTGAGATTCGTCAAAACCAGGTAATCCACAACACTCTTTTTAAATTATTTTTTTAGGCTTTAAAATCATTTTTTGAGGAGAAATTATGTTCAAAATTCTGCTCTCGTGGGTCCGCGGGTCATACATGCGTTACTTGCAGACCCATTTTCATGTAGAGCCCGTGCAGACGTCCGCACTGTTTCTGCACAAAAATTGCGGAGGCACCGTGACCAAATGAAAATTGATAATTTCTCATAAAAATGGTTAAAATTTCCCACTCTAAAAGTTTCTAATCCTCAAATGCATCCATTTGCAGACTATTACACCATGCTAGAGTGGAGAGAACGTGAGCATGAAGATGTAGATGACGCAGCTATGAATGATCTAGCCACAATGCATGTGATAAGAAATTTTGGATTGTATAAGTTCTGGGAAATTCAAGGCATGAAGGCACAGGTGGAACTGATGACATGGTTAGTGAACAAATGGGATGTTCAAGATTAGTGCTTTATCATTGGCGATCATCGGCTCGAACTCAAGCTCGAAGATATTTAATTTCTCACTAGATTGTCCAAAAGAGGAGAACATGTATCTTTGTTTGGAGCTAGGCAGGGTGGCATACCTGTTGCTAGTTGCAAAAAAGAGTTTTGTAGTGATGCAACAGATCCAAAGGATAATCGTATAGATATAAAGACTATCTTGTGACTTGATCTTAAAGTAGTTGCATTCACAGTAACCAGGTTGTGTGGAAGTGCGGCTTCACATGTGGCCACCAAGTCTCAGATACAGACCATGGTTGAATGTTTCAGAGGCACCATTTTCAACTGGTGTGAAGGGGTATTGGCCAACATGAAAGGCCAACTAACCAGAGAAAAAAATGCAAAGTCGAAAAACTTTGGGTATGGCGCCACCTTGATTTCTTTTGCTTTGGAGAGGATTCCATTCCTCGCCCCTCAGCTTATTCTTGTGGATCGTGGTGAACTTAGAGAACCTCGTATTGTACGTTGGGTTGCACTGATGGCCCACCATGGTGGCGACGGCACTACGGTGGTTCAGTTTACTCCTACGTATTTTATGTGGCTGCAAAACCAAATCTTCACAATTGAAGATTTCCCATATGCGGGTATAGATTTTAGAGGTGATCCCGAGATGTCCTTACCTCCAGGGGCACAATGCGACGAATCAAGTAAGCGAATCATTTTGATGTGTTTAATTTTAATTTTTATTTTTTTTAATCGTCCAATATTGATAACAAAATTTTAAATGCAGATGTTGTCCACAACGGCCAGCTACACTCTACCGCTTTGAAAGGCGGAAAACAGAGCCTATAGTACAGCTACAGAATCAGGCAGCAGAAATCCTCACTGACATGGAACACAACCTAGAGAGGCTGACTAGAGATATTCCCGAGACATTGACAGATGACATTCCTCTCCGGCTCCAGAGACATGTTACTAGTGTTCCAGGCCAGTTTAGGAGATTCCCGTGCAAGGTGGCGTGTGCGATAGTCTACTACCATGATCATCACAATGGATAGTGGATGATCATCGTGGATTGACATATTTTGTTTTTTGTATCAATATCTTTCATATCATAAGGTGTTTAAACCTATGATCGCAGACGATGTAATACCTTTTGAAAACAAAGACTATCTATGATATTACTACTTTCTCTGACTATCTTGTTCAACATGTATCGAATGTTTTTTTGGTTTACTGTTTTAACGTTGCAAATGTCTATTTAGAAACGATTAGCTAATGCATCAGAAAATGTGTTTAAAATTCTTGAAATGTGTTGATATTCGATATAATCAAATTGTCTTTCCAAGAGACGAACCTTCAAAAATAACCTCAATGTTGGCAATATGATGCAGAGTGTTGTCCTTGTGTTGTCCTTGATGGCAACCCACTGAATGAAGATGAAGACATGCGACTGTTGACATGTGTTGTCCTTGATGGAAATCCACCTAATGAAGTTATTCTTGACTTAATGGGCTTGGTAAATGATGTAAATCTGATGTGATATGATGCTTGTTGATATTATGATGTTGAGTGTTGTCCCTGAAAGGCAACCCACTTGATAAAGATGATGGCAACTTACTTGATGAAGTTGTGCTTGCTAGAATATGTTCTTGATGAAGAAAATATGATGTATCTACTATGTGTACAGAAGGCAATGAAGAAAGGAATTCAGAATGTGCCCAAAGTATGATGAAAAGAGTATGTCTCTATGAATACGCGGATCTGTCTAAGGCAAGTCGCGTATGCACGCGGAAAAGAACGTTCCAAGTCGCGTATGGGCAAGAGCGCTCAAAAAGTGCAAATCCAGGGGCCCGTGGTATTGAAGCCTCATGGTATTGGTTTGGCTCATGGTATTGAAAAAGGGGCCCGTGGTATTGAAGGCTCATGGTATTGTTTTGGCTCGTGGTATTGAAAAAGGATAAACCTATATAAGGAGAAGAAATTCATTGTGCAAATCATGTTTATGGGAGCAAGATGTCCGAGCTTGAATGAATACTTTCCGTGAAGTATGTCTCAGATGGAAAGGGTAAAGGTTTGATGATAGATCTGAATCTATGATGCACTTATGAAGAAATGATGAAGCGGGATTTCTAGATCCGAAATGTACTTGTATTTGCTAGATCTGTTTATGGAGTGATTAGATCTGTGATGAGGCGAACATCTGTCTGAAGTAAAGGGTTGAATCTGAACTGAATGTCTGATCTGAAGAAGTATGCAGCTCTGTAATGATTGAAGATCTATATGCTACTTTGCCGCAGAGGAAGCGCGTATATACGTGGCTTCGCTGAAGAGAAAGCGCGTATGCGCAATAAAATTAACTTTGTAATTTGTACTGAATTATACGCCGGTTTATATGGAAGGAAGCGCGTATATACACGACATTAGAGAAAGGAAAGCGCGTATGCAAACTAGGGTTTGCTGAAGCAAAGGGTATGAAATATCTGATCTGTTCTGCTGTGTTTCTGCTATCTGATCTGTGTTGATAAGTATCTGTTGGTGATGTATGTTTGTGCTTAAAAGTATGGAAAAGGTCCAGTCTGAAAATATGATGAAATGTGGCCTGCAAGTGTTGTTCTATTGAAGTTGTTGGATCCAGTGTGAAAATTGATGAAACGTGGTCCAAAGGGGTGCTGAGGGTTGTAGCCTTCAGTCAGGGGGTCGTAGCTCCCTTCCAGGTGAGGCTGGTAAACGAGATCGGGGGTCGTAGCTCCCTTCCAGGAGAGGCTGGTAAACGAGTCAGGGGGTTGGAGCTCCCTTCCAGGAGAGGCTGGTAAACGAGCGCAGGTGGGTGCCTGCGTGCTGGTAGAGTCTGCACCAGCACATATGTTGTAAGATGTTTTCTCTATAATAAAGTATTGAAGGCTGAGCAACTGCAGCGGTGGTTTTCTCCCGACTTGGGTTTCCACCTAAAAATCCTGGTGTTCATGTGTGATGCTTTGTGTGATGGTTTATACTGTTCTTACTGCACATGTTTATTGTTTATAGAACATCTAATGAATGAATGATGGAATGATATAAGTGAAGAACTAATGGCATAATTAGATCTCTGTGTATACGCGAGTTTTATGAAGGATATCCGCGTGTATACGCTAGTTGGCTTCCGCAAAGTAGCGTATGGGTTTTAAGGGAATGAAAAAGTAAAAAGTTTTGAATATGCAGTAAATACTGATTCACCCCCCCCTCTCAGTGTTTTTCCCAACAATTGGTATCAGAGGGTGGTCCTTCTGCAGAAGCTTGATCGCTTGAAGGAGATCCGTCGCAATGGGAAAGAAGCAAAAGAAGAAGGTTACTCAAGGAAAGAAGAAGCCTCGGAAATCATGTATAGCAGAAATTGAAGGAGATGAAACAGGTATTAATCGTTGTTCTTGTATTTTACTTGACTGTATATGCAAAGGTTATGATAATGAAAGTGATAGTATGGACCTAGAAGAGACTGTCAAGATTAAAGATGAAGAAGATTCTGACCAAGCTCTACAAGTGCTCATGGCAAATAAGCAAAAGAAGAAGGCTACTGAAAAGGAGATATCTCAGAAAACATGTGCAGCAGAAAATGAAGAAGATGAAACAGGTATTGATTGTTGTTCTTGTGATGCACTTTCCTGTGCATGCAATGGTGAAGATAGTGAAATTAAAGTTTTGGATCTAAAGGAAGCTATCAAGAAAATTGAAGATCAACAAAGATCATTTAATAAAAGCGAAGATATCTACAATGAGATGATATCTCGAATGAAAGATCAAATAGAAATGTTGAATGGACAGGTGGACAAATATCAAAGGTTTCATACTTATGCATCCAATCGAATTAAAGAACTAGAAGTAGAAATCAATGATCAAAATGCAGATCTCGAAAAATCAAGCAAGAAGAATGAAGGACTTGAAGCTGCAATCATCTCTCTGCAAGCAGATCTTGAAGCATCAAGTAAGAAGAATGAGGAACCTCTACAAACATTTGAAAAGGAAGGCCTTGAAGCAGAAATCATCTCTCTCAAAGAAGATTTGGAAAAATCAAATAAGAGGAATGAAGAGCTGCAACAAACATGTGAAGAAAACGAAAATTGGTTGAAAGAAGAGATTCTAAATCTGAAGGATCAAGTAGAAGATGGAAGAAGGAAAGAAGAAGGCATGACAAAGCAATGTCAAGCCTTGGAGGTTGAGGTAAACATTCTCAAAGGTAAATTAGAAGAAAAGGTTAAAATTTTGAGGTTTCAAGATAGTACTAACATTTTGGACAACATTATGAGTAATCAAAGGTCTCCTGCTATCAAACTTGGTCTTGGTTTCCAAGAAACTGTTAAAGGAGAATCTAGCTCACAAGGAAGTGCTAAAACTTCAGAGGATGACAATGCAAAACCTGAAGTGTTGAAAGAAACAAAAGGTCAACCAACAATGATGAAATCTCAAAGGAAATCAGTCAATAAAGTTGAATGCTTTAAATATCATAATTATGGGCATGTTGCAGCAAATTGCAGGAGCAGATCATTTCAGCCTCAATCAAACAGTTCCTACATAGAAAGGTACTCTGGTTTCTTCAAGGGATATTGTTTTTCATGTAATAAGTATGGACATAAAGCAGCTGATTGTAAAAGGAGGAAGATTAGAAATACTCATTATGATTCTTATGCTTATTTCTCTGGACACATGAGATGTTATTCTTGCAACAAGTATGGACATGTAGAAAAGGAATGCAGGTTGAACAGATCTGAGAAAGTGGACAATTTTCAGCACACAGTTAGGAAGTTCAAGCAAATTTGGAAAAAGAAGGAGGACCAATCAGAAACGTAGGGAATTCTGACCCTACTGCAGTCATCCGCTTCTGAAGCTTACTTATCTTATTGACTGCAGGAATGATGTGATATACATTATGAGATTTAGTAATGTATCGTCACAGGGGGAGCAATGTATGATGTCTCTCATGGTTGATTTGATCATTCTGGTTATGTTTACTTCTGACAACGCATCTGATGTGGAAAAGACAGGTACAGGAAGTACAAGTTCAGGGGGAGATGAAGGAATGTGAATAATTTCTATGCTTCACTTTCCATATGCGGGTTCTATTAACAAAAGTCGTGTATACACGCGAGTTCCAGCAGACACAGTCGCGTATGCATTAATGATAAGAGAATTTATCTGATAGCTGAAGATCTGGAGCAGAGGTCCAGGGGGAGCATCAGTCTGACTGTTGATGATTGCACTGTTAGCATTATTCTGGTTATACTCATGATAATGAAATGATACATGGGTTCTTGTGTTGAAGATTATGGATGAAGCACAGTTTGCTTTATGATGAAGAGCATTAGGTTGTTGAGATGAAATTCCTATAATTCCGAGATAAGGGCAGCTCATGCAGAGATTGTTGCTGATGATTTGCTGTTGAAGGTCTTTCAGATTTCACGAGTTAAGGAAGAGCACTGGTCCAGGGGGAGTAGTAGGTTGATGATTGCATTGTTGGCAATATGATTGCTTATTCTTTGGTTTTTGTGATACTCATGCTCAAATGATGATGACTTGGTACATGGATTATTATGATGAGATTTTGAGCCCTGGTTGCTGATAAGTATCTTTTGTGCTCACAAATGGATGAGTTGGATGTCGTTTGATTCAGAAATAAGAATAGATCATGCAGAGTTTGTTACTATGGTTGAGATCTTTTGCCTACATATGTTACTTCATGTTAAATCTTGAAGATCATGGTGATATTGGACCACATGGATGATTGCTTGACACATATTTGAAGATGCTGTTTTGGTATGATAATCTCTCTTGGAAAGAATGTATTGATGTTGCACGGAATATGAAGACTTGGTTACTAATGCGCTTATGCTACCACCATTGGATGACGCTTGAAGACACAACTACTCTGTTCTATCTGTAGTCCAGGGAAGCCGTCAAATATCTCAGAAAGAAGCTGAACACTGTCTTTTCCTCACAGAGGATCAGATCTGGTCAAAATATAGAAGATGGTAGTGGATACACGGGTTTCCTAAAACACAGTCGCGTATATACGCGAGTTCCTGCAAATAAAACCGCGTATGTATGATTGCTGACAAATTTTTGCTTGGATTCAGCTCTCTTCAGCACGGCTGCAGTGTTGTTTGGTATATCTGATATTGTTTGGTATCTCTGGTGGTGTTCCAGTTCTCATAACTCTATTTCTAATGTTTTGATAAGATGCCTTGATGATTTGTTGGTGAAAGTGTTCAGGATGCACAAACTAAGGGGGAGCCTTAGTCATATGAAAAGGATGCTTGGATGCACAGATTCAGGGGGAGCATTAGCGTTGCTGAGTATAATGCTTGTTGGCATTATGATGATTCTGAAATATGTTCTCTTTCTTGAGGATTTTCTGGTGTTGGTCATAAATGGTCATATTTTTGATGAAAAGGGCTTGTTGAGACCCATGATGTAAATTTGTAATATTCAGTCATGTAAGGACTTGTCAAATTTGTAAACCCACTTGGTTGGGTAGCTGAGTCACTTTATGTAAACCCACTTGGTTGGGTAGCTGAGTTGTATTGTGTAAACCCACTTGGTTGGGTACTTGAGTCTCATATGTAAATCCACTTGGTTGGATATTTGATGTAAGTATGAGTCTTTGGAGATAGGAAGTTCATAGATTCATGTACTTTATTGAAAAATATGTTTGAAGATTAAGCATGAACTCAGGGGGAGCTTGGTCACTTCAGTATATATCAGATCTGCAGAATGCTTCTTCCACATGAGGAGAAAAGGGGGAGAGTATGTTGGTTTTGATCCGCCCTTTGCCCTTGATGTCAAAGGGGGAGAGTGACATGGTGTTTGAATGAAGAGAAAGAATGGTGTCAAATAATGGGGAGAGTGACATGGTGTCATTGCATTCTTAATGTACCTATCTGTTGTGATGATCAAACACCATCGTGGTTGCCATCAAGTCCAAAGGGGGAGATTGTTGGCAATATGATGCAGAGTGTTGTTCTTGTGTTGTCCTTGATGGCAACCCACTGAATGAAGATGAAGACATGCGACTGTTGACATGTGTTGTCCTTGATGGCAATCCACCTGATGAAGTTATTCTTGACTTAATGGGCTTGGTAAATGATGTAAATCTGATGTGATATGATGCTTGTTGATATTATGATGTTGAGTGTTGTCCCTGAAAGGCAACCCACTTGATAAAGATGATGGCAACTTACTTAATGAAGTTGTGCTTGCTAGAATATGTTCTTGATGAAGAAAATATGATGTATCTACAGTGTGTACAGAAGGCAATGAAGAAAGGAATTCAGAATGTGCTCAAAGTATGATGAAAAGAGTATGTCTCAAGGCATACGCGGATATGTCTAGGGGAAGTCGCGTATGCACGCGGGAAAGAACGTTCCAAGTCGCGTATGGGCAAAAGCGCTCAAAAAGTGCAAAACCAAGGGTAACCACCATGGTATTGACCCATTGTATTGGGTAATGATCCGCCTAATTGACCCCGTCTAGGTAGTTTTTGGGCTCGTGGTATTGTTTTGGCCCATGGTATTGAAAAAGGATAAACCTATATAAGGAAGGAAAAGTTCATTATTGCAAATCGCAAAAGGCGGTGGGAGAAAGATATCGAGCTTGGACGTACTTCTGCATGAAGTATATGTATGGAAAGGGTAACTTAATTGATAGATGCGAATCTATGATGCACTTATGAAGAAGCTGGAGGGCAGGATTTCTAGATACAGAAATGTGTATGTTTTCTAGATACATTTGTGACTTAGATGGGCTAGAGCGAACATATGTACGATAAAAAGGGTAAATCTGAACTGAATGTCTGATCTGAAGAAGTATGCTGCTCTCTGATGGTTGAAGATCTATACGCTACTTCGACGAAGAGGAAGCGCGTATATACGCGGCTTCGCTGAAGAGAAAGCGCGTATGCGCAATAAAATTAACTTTGTAATTTGTACTGAAGTATACGCCGGTTTATATGGATGGAAGTGCGTATATACATGACATCAGTGAAGGGAAAGCACGTATGCAAACTAGGGTTTGCTGAAGCAAAGTGTATGAAATATCTGATCTGTTCTGCTGTGTTTCTGCTATCTGATCTGTGTTGATAAGTATCTATTGGTGATGTATGTTTGTGCTTAAAAGTATGGAAAGGGTCCAGTCTGAAAATATGGTGAAACGTGGCCTACAAGTGTTGTTCTATTGATTGTTGGATCCCGGTGTGGTCGATGAAATGTGGTCCCAAGAGTGGCGGCGAGGTTAGCAACCTTCGATCGGGGGGGTTGTAACTCCCCTTCCGAGTGAAGGCTGATAGCAGATCGAGGTCGTAGCTCGCTCGAGCGGTAAACGAGTCGGTCGTAGCTCCCCTTCGGGGAAAGTGCAGTGACGCGGTGGGTGCCTACGTGCTGGTCAGGCTCTGCGCCGGCCATGGCTATGTTGTAAGATGTTTTCTATATAATAAAATATTGAAGGTTGAGCAACTGCAGCGGTGGTTTTCTCCCGACTTGGGTTTCCACCTAAAAATCCTGGTGTTCATGTGTGATGCTTTGTGTGATGGTTTATTCTGTTCTTACTGCACATGTTTACTATTTATAGAACATCTAATGAATGAATGATGGAATGATATAAGTGAAGAACTAATGTCATAATTAGATCTCTGTGTATACGCGAGTTTTATGAAGGATATCCGCGTGTATACGCTATTTGTCTTCAGCAAAGTAGCGTTTGGGTTTTTTTAAAGGAATGAAAAAGTCAAAATTTTGAATATGCGTAAATGCGAGGATTCACCCCCCCCCCCCCCCCCCCCTCTCAGTATTTTTCCCAACACTCAATAACACTGGATTTTTAATTGTGTATACTCTATTTAAATGTAATAAAATGAGTTCAGAATCTAACCTAATGATCAAACGTCGAATACCAAATGAAATGGCATCAGATAATAACTCAATGACTGTGCTATATTCTGCAATATTATTCATTGTTTGACCAAGGCTTACCCCATGCATAGAAACTAACTCATCAATGCGTGAATAAATAACCCAAGTTGTGGAAGAAATATTCTGTGTACTACGACAGGCACCATCAACAAAACAAATGTACGTTTGAAGGGATTTCAACATTTGCAATATCAAGAGTAATCAAGATAAGCAGTGATAGTAGTAAAAACAAACTTAAACTAGGCACACTTATCTAATCTAAGGCACACTAACTACAAAAATAAATAATATACAAGTGAGATCTTCACACAAGAATCAAGCATAATATCTCTTTAGGTAAAGTCCATTTCTAGGTTTATCTAAAGAGACCCCGTCATAATCAGTCAATTCATAAGCCCCTTTTGCAAGCACTCACTTGAAAATGTAAGGACCATGCCACATTGGTTCGAATTTCCTAGCTCCTAGCTTATCGTTAGCTTGATCATATACTAAGACTAGGTCACCTTTTGAAACAACACGAGGTGTAACACTTTGATCATACCGAGCTTTAACGCGTTTTTATGAGCTTCGGCTGCTAATGCAGCGGTGCGCCGATTCTCATCTAATTGTGCTAAGTACAAAAATCATTTTTCCTCTTCAGAGGTAGCTGGTAGTAACTCTATGGATAATTGGAGTGATGGTATTTTTCATTCAATAGGTAATACATATTCTAAACCGTAAACTAGTTGAAAAGGAGTGAACCATGTAGCAGTTTTTGCTGAGGTTCGGTATGCCCATAGTGCCGAAAAAATCATGGTATGCCAATTCGATTTATAAGTGCTGATAATCTGTTTAATCATGGTGGTTAAAAATTTATTAACGGCTTCAACCTGACCATTAGCCTATGGGTAATATGGAGTAGAGTTATCATGGCACAGTCCAAGTTGATCAGAAAGTTCGGTCATCATTATATTTCGAAAATGACTCCCATGGTTAGTGATAATAGCTTGGGGTACACCAAACGATCAATCACATGATTGAATACGAATGTAGCTACAGTTTTTCCATCTGTCGCGAATGTACGCATTGCCTCGGCCCATTTGGTAAAATAATCTACAGCGAGAATAATATACCCATGCCCCCCGGCTGAGTGAGGGTTACATGTAATGAAATCAATGCCCCATTTCGCAAAAGGACCGACAACAATTATGGGGTGAAGAGGAGCTGGAGGTGCACGCATTTTTTGATCAAATATCTGATAGTTGTGGCATTTTCGTACTGCAATGATACAATCTTTGAATAATGATGGCCAAAAATAGCAAGCGCGCAATATCTTTTGGGTTGTGGAATACCGAGACATATGACCACCACACGCTCCAGAGTGGCAGTCATTCAAAACCTTTCACCCTCTTCATGATTTATACAACGTCGAAAAATAGAATCCGCACCTCGACAATAAAGTGTCTCCAACAATATTGTATTGTGATGATTGGTAACGCATCCTTCGTCGATTTGAACATGAAATTTTAGGCCGAAAGGTTTGGGTTTGAAGATAAATGATGATATCGCCATACCATGGATCTAATGTACTGATAAGAAACAGAGATTCATCTGCAATGGGATGCTCTACCATAGTTTCCATCTCAGTATTGGGAAATTCACACATAAGTTCTGCGAACACCAGTTATTTCTTTGATTTAGATTTTTCGAATTCAAAATCAAACTCTTGTAGGATGAAAATCCATTTAGAGTATTTTTCCTTGAGTAATTTTTTTTTCAAAATGTACATCATCGGGTTGCAATTAGATATCATAGTTGTTTTTCGTAACAATGTGTAATGATGAAATATTTGGACAACTTGAATTGCTGCCAAGGCCAATTTCTCCAAATTTGAATATTTAATTTCAGTCAGATTGAGATTTCGACTTAGATAGTAAATCACATGTTCATTGTGAAATTCATCCTCTTGAACTAAAACCATTCCAATGGTGGAATGAGAGGCTGCTAGGTATAAAAAATAATCATGGTTGTAATTGGGTGGATGCAATAACAATGCATGGGTTAACGTGTGTTTTAGAGCATAAAAATATCGATAAGCAATCTCATCTCAAATAAAAGGAACATTCTGTTTCAAAAACTGGGTAAAACCTTTTGTTAACTCAGCATAGTTCGAGATAAATCTACACAGAAATTTCGCTTTCCCTTGCAAACTTTGGAGTTGGCAGAGTGTGGAAGGAGGAGGTAAATTTATGATGGCCTCAACCTTCGAGGGGTTGACATGAATGCTAGCCTTCGAAACAACGAATCCCAGTAATCGTCCATATTTCACACAAAAAACACATTTGTGTGGATTCAAACAAATCTTGTAATGCCTAAATCTCATAAAAATTGCTTGTAAATGAGTAGGATGATCTTCCCTGTACAATGAGTGAGCAGGTAAATCATCGAGATAAGGCTGCACAACATGTTTGATGTCATGAAAGGCGTAAGACATTGCCCTTTGAAAATTTTCCCCAGCATTCTTTAATCCAAAAGGTAGTTTTCAATAAGCAAAAGTTCCCTAAGGACATATAAATGTTGTTTTTGGTTGATCAACAGGGAGTATGTTTATTTGATTATATCCGGAAAATCCATCCATAAATGAAAAAAATTCATTTCTGGCACAATCATCAATGATTTGGTCGATGTAGGGGGTTAGATAATTGTTCCTTGGACAAGCTTTGTTAATGTCCCTATAATCGACACATACTCATATAGTTCCTTGTTTCTTGGTAACAGGAACTATATTAGATACCCAATCTGTTAAAGGGATCTGATAAATAAATCCTGCTCGTAGTATTTTTTCAACTTCAGCTTTAATACTAGCAGCTTTTCATGGATGTATCAGATGTAATCTTTACCTAATAGGTTTATCATTCGGGTATGTCTTTATTTCATGAACGACAATATTTGGATCGATTCTTGGCATCTCTTCATATGTATTAATTTCATCTATTGTACATGAAGCACCTATATGAATTTTTTCAACAACTCTAGGTTTAAATGATATGTCAATACGAACAGTGCTAGAAATGTTTCCCAAATTAATCTTAAAGTCCAAATTTGTAATCGACATAGGATTATGTGGTTCCTTGACATAGTCAATTGTAAAAATAGATGAAAAATAATTTTAAAATCTATCAAGTTCAAGTAAAAATGAAGATCTATGATGTAGATCATCCCAAGGTAATTCATCCATAGAAAAAAATTCTCGAATAATTTCGTCAGTATAAAACACTTGTTGAAAAGGATCTGAAATTGATGTCGAGGGTGAGCTTGATAGTGAATAATATTATTTAGTGATCACATTCATTGGATTAGAAACAGTTGAATTTGTATTAGAAAATTACTGTACTGCTTGATATGCTATCTCAAAAGGACTCAAAGGCATCTTGTCATTGAAAGAATCCATTTCTGACTCTAAGGCACTATCCAAAGGCCATCAAATGGAATAATGCTTCATGAAATCATATTGATATTAGCAATAGTACGTGGTACATTAGGTAGAGGTATAGAAAAAGTTCCCATTAAAGTGAAATATTTTATTAAACCTACCCAACATCTTCATAAGGGATAGTCGATTTTCCAACATGTTGGATACTATCTGTAGAAGCTAGGTCAGACGAATAATATGACATCTGATCAATTTTCACAATCTTTTCTTTATGAGGAAACATGATTAACCGAAAGACGGATAACACGACATCGGTAATATCATAATACCAACTTTGACCCAGAAGACGGTTGTAATCTAGAGGGGCATCAATGACTTCCACATCTAAATTAACAGTATTGCCTTCGACTTCTATAGGTAGATCCTATAAAATTCCATACGGATGGAACCCTCTTCCAACAAAATATTTAAGGATTGTTGGAGATTGGTTGAGTGTCGTAGAGCCAAGTGATTTCCAATAGTTTAATGACATTATTCACATGGATGCCCCCTCATCAATTACAGTATGAAAGAAACGTCTGTTTTTGACTAATACTGGAATCTGAAAAGCCATATGATGAGGGAGTCTTGGTGTAAAATTTTCTAAATCAAAGACCATAAGGTTCGAATTCTGAAGATATATAGCTCCAATAGGTGATAAAATTAATTTCCTCTGTGCTGGACATGATTGTAGTACTTCTAAGGCCGACATTGCTGAAGGGGAAATTGCCAAGTCTTAAACAATGTTATAGTTCTGAGCAACTCTCCCATGTGGAATGAAAGCTGATTTTCGAAGTACACATTTAGTAGGTGGTTTAATTACTAGATAAAGATTAGGTTTCTTGATATGAAGTGGATTAGAAATCGAAGGAGATGTAGCTGGTGTTGAATTAGAATTTTCTACTTCTTTACCAATAATAGGATTTTTACTTCCATAGTGTTGCGATCCATTCACAACCATTACCTTACACATCATCAAAATGTCTGCTGATGAATTCAAAGAAGATCCTATCATTTTTCTATCTTGAGTAGGAAAAGGATCCTTCAAGACAATGGGTGTGGGTGAACCTTTCATGAATTTAGAGACCTCAGACCGATGTGAGCACTTTTTAGTAAAGTGATCCTCATCATAGATAAGACAAGGATAATGAGGTTTTCATTTATCATCAGATGGTTCAGTTTTTTCGGTTTTTTCTTTGGGAGATGAAATCTGTTTGCTTTTATTCTTACCTTTCTTCTTATTACCAGTTTTATATTTAGCGATAGATGAATCTAAAACGTGAATGTTAGCGGAAGTTTCAAGGGAAGAATCTCCTTTCGGTGAATCTAGTAAAGTTATGATAGGTGAAGTAGTTTTTGAAGACTTCTTCTTATTCTTATTTGTGTTAACTAAACCAATTACACCGTCAGCAGCATGAGAACCTAAAGGAGTTGCAGTTATTTGACTAGGATGTGGTAAATTAGGAATTTTGCTGGTACAAAGTACCAGACTGTGTATATACGAGGTTTAAGTACTGAGCTTGAGAAATGACCTATTCCTGAGTAACAAATCCTCCCTTAGCCACATCTTCAGTGATATTTGGAAGTAATGATTTGATAAACCATTCTGCCAAGATCTTATCCGGAATCAAGACTTTCACCAAACGTCTTCTACGTCTCTATTCATGTATGTGATCGGATATGTACGTAGATGTAGATTGTTTTAATGAAGTCAATAAATCCGTGCCATTGTTGTCTCTGACTGGAAACTGAAAATGTGTTAAGAAAGCAGTGGCTAAAGCATTGAAATTGTTGAATGAGCCACGTGGTAATTCAATGTACCATTTTTCAGCTAAACCTATCAGTGTTCTCTGAAATAGTCGTAATCGAATAGAATCATCAATCAAAGAGTTGGATGCACACTAGAGGTGGTAAATCATGACATGGTTTGACGGGTCCTCTCTTGATTTCCCTTCAAATTTAGGGATATCACTGGGAAATTTATTTGGCATTGGCAGCCAATACGGAAGATAATAGATTGGATCATTCATTAGGCGCGACAAATCAGGTAAATCCAAAATTGCTATGAATGGCAACTGACAGTTAGGGTCCTACTAAGAAAATTGATAACCTTGCGGAACTATACCAGTACCAGGAGGAGGATTTCCAGGATATCCTAGAATAGCATGTGCATTTGGGATTGGAATTCCTCCTGTATAACTAGGATTAGCCATACCATACTGGAGTTGAGTTGGTATTTGATACGTGTACCCAGGGTACGGTTGATGTTGGTATACTGGATTTTTTGCTACAAGTCCATATTGTTATTTCCCTTGATAGAGTTGACAAGAAAACTGAGGTTGGATTGTTATAACCATACTTGTACTAGGTTGTCCCGTAGGCATCTGAACAATTGTCTGGACTGTGGGTCTAGGTTGCGGTGCAAAAACTATAGGTATTTGTTGTGATACTTGAGGGACGATAGAAAAAGGAACTATAGACACTCCAGGGATAGGTGTGGTAGCTTGAACAGAACTTGGTGCAACATTTTTTGGTGGAGTTCTTGGTGTACTTGGACCAGGTTGTTGAACAGTAGTCGGTGTAGATACTTGAACCGTAGGTTGGACAGGTTGGATAGGTTGTTGGATTTGACTTAACCAACTAGCTGACTAGGTTTATTATAGGGTACTTTCACATTAGGTTGCAAATTATGTTGAACTTGTGAAGGATCCGACACCGTCTTTACTCCGAGATATGGAGGTCCCATTGAAGGTTGTGTTGCATAAGAAGGACCATAATCAGGTTGATATGTCTGAACATATGATTGATAATTAGTTGGATAATTCCCAACTCCTTGAAACAAATGTTGTTTCAGGTAAAACTGTGGCCCTAAAGGAGGTTGTTGTCCCTGGAAAGACGGTTGCCCTGGTATAGGGTACTATCCTTGAAGAGGTTGTGGACCCTAAACTGAGTACTACCCTTAAGGTTGATATTGTCCTTGAGGTATGTACTAGCCTTGAGGTATGTATTGTCCTTGAGGTTGATATTGTACTTGAGGTATGTACTGTCCTTGAGGCTACCCCCTAGGCAGTAAATTACTACCTTGAGGGTTAGGGTTAGGAATGTTTCCAGAAATCATGTAAACTTGTTCTACGTTCAAATTTTCGGTATATGATTCATTTGGACCAGGTGATGATATAATTTTGTTAGGAGAAGTAGTTGCACCTGAAAAGTACAAAAAACTGACTGGTATCCCGCAGGAATAGACGGACCAACATACAAATATGTTTCTGGAGATGCAGAAAACATGGATGACTCACCAGACATGTTTAACGAGGGTCTATAACCTCTTGGTATGGTGTAAAAAGAAATTCAAGGTGGCGAATAGTTTAGACCAGTATTATTTAGAAAGTTTGTCAACTGAGAATACCAAGGATATTGTTTTAAAAGAATATAGTAAATCGATTCACGTGGTCTAAGATCTAAAGGTTCCTGATGTGAAGGAAGAAAAACTTCTTCCTTTGTGTCAGTAACTTCTTCAATGCTAATGAGACCAGGAGGAAGATTTTCAGTAATTCGATACTTCACTCTAGGTGAATTAGGATGACGAGGGGTTGGAGTGATGAATTCTAAAGTAGGTTCAGACGTAGCAAGTTTAGTTTCCGGTTCAGAAATTTCAGACTCAGTAGCTGATAATTCACTAGTTGTGGAAGCAAGTTTAACTAGTTCAGAAATTTCAATTTTCTTTTGAGAACTTTCTGATGTTTGAGGTTGATCTACTTCATATTCAGGATGAATAAATATTCATGTTTCTTCGTGTTCCATTGATCCAGTCCCTGATTCTTGTCCTTTCTCAGATTTAATCTTTTTCAACTGGTTTGGTGTGTACTCAGGGGGTTTCCCCTGCATTCTACATTATTGTTCAAGTAATTCAGCCACGATTAAAAATATTAACACACGAAATAAAAGAAAATTTCAATAAAATAACCTAAAGTCTCTAAGGAAATAGTCAAATTCATCACATGCCTACAAAATCTAAGAGAGCAATCCACACACAAATAATAGATTCCCACACTAAAAACACTAGTTGGTGATGAAATCCAACGTCGTTATATTTTAATGCAGAAATGGTTGTTGGAATAGTTACCCCGACAACCTGCTTAATGAAATAGTCTGGTGCAAGTTTCTCCATTTAAACCATCTCGAAGTGAAGAAAAACCTCTGAAAAGTCCAAGTGAGTCTAGTCAACGTCTGCTCCAGGTACAATGGGACCTTCTCTCCACCGTCACCTTTGGAAATAATCCTAAAGTTTATAGCCACTAAGGTCACCAACGGAAACAAATATACCTGGGGGAATAGTCTACGATCCGATATACATGCAAGGGCAGAGTAACTAGCTCAACCCCCTTGAAGGCTCCTTGAGATAATACAAGGCTTACCGACCATTGACCCCAAGCTCCTCGACAATGGTCTATCCGAGGTTTACCATTTTTAATATGTGCACATCTACTATCTTTCCCAATGAGATAGGTATGATTACCTCACTAGTTCAAACATGATCTGTGCTTGACTCTTTTAGGAAAAGCTTCCCAGAGCATACATGCTACAATTGGATTTTTCCTACCGCAAGATTGCTACTTGTTTGTTTTAACTGTCTTGGAATGTTAATTAAAACCTGTTCCAAGACACTATCCTAAGCTATGTTGGTGGAAAGGAGCCCTAGAAAATGTAAAATATCTAAATTGATTTTAATTTAAGCGTTGTTTTTAATCTGGTTGTTTCTTAAGACAGAAGGTACGGAAGTGAAACTTCAGTGATGTTTAATTACCCGACTCAAAAATATGCCAATATGCATCTAAATGAAAGTGAAACTCTTTTCTTTTCAATGAAACCTATTTAAAGAAAATATTTGAGAGATTAGATAAATTTCAAAGCATCAATTCTTTCTTTTATAAACAAAAATATTTGAAAACAAGATGATTTATTTGAGAACTCAATTTCATAAAATGATCAATTACTCATTTGAAATGAAATCCTTTATCAATCAGATCAAAAACTACAAATTATTTAACAAACTATTTCCAAAAAGAGGACCTAAAACTCCTAAAAACATAAAATTCAAAACTAAAAGAAAACACTAATTTTGAACTCTATTTAGAAATATTTGAGAATGTTTTGGCTTAGTTTGTAATCAAACCAAGAAACTTTTTGCTTATCTCAGCAAAAATAAAAACATCCAGTAATGGTTTAATGTGAAATTCAGGCATTATCAAACTAAAAGCTTTTCTAAATTTGCAAATGAAATGAAATTAAATTTTCATAAAAACAAGGTTTGTGACAAATTCAATGGCCCAACAAGAAAACAACAACATACCGGTCAGCTAAGGTATATGGAGGTTTCTGATATAGAGTAGCAAGAAATTAGAGAAAACACTCATTCATAAAATGCAAATCAGATGAAAAATCACTCAAACACAAAAATTGCTGAAAGAAATTCACACATAAGACTTTGAAAGTCAAGATAAGTTGGGGAAAACACAGAGAATCTAGGAATCTGACTCCTGAAAACAAAATTCTTAATTTTTCAAAAATTTCCAGAAGTCTGCAAGTTCTAATGGAGCATAGTGCAGTACTGCACTGTTCTGAACTAAAAAATGTGGAGGCTACCGCACTGTTTTTAAACAAAAACTGCAAAGGCCAGGAAAAACACAGAAAAAAACAAAAATTCAGATTTACTTTTCAGGGATTCTGGTAAGTTATCTACCCAACCCAGTTTTAGACTAATCAAAATCAGAAAATTGTTTAAAATTCAAACTGAAAAACAAAAAGGAAAACTAAGTTCACTTTCCCCAGTGGAGTCACCATTTTGTTACACGGCTAAATCCTTCTTGCAAACAAGAACGATCTCCCTAGTATCCTAAGGATATATATATAAAAACAACCAAATGAAAACCATTTTCTCTAAACCATTTGTGATTCAGAATTATTAATAACAAAGTACGAGGACGTGCCCCTACCTGAAGTCCAATGCTTGCTGTAATATTCTATCCAGTTTCTCCAAAAGAGGTCACTTCAACATGTAAGACCTGCAATCAAAGACAAATAAAAGGATTAAAAGCATCTACAAGATATAATAATTGAGAAAACACTAATCTATCTCAGTGATCAAGGAATATAATAATTGAATTACTCAAATAGATACATGAAAAATTCAATGAGAAAATAGAATCCATTTGTATTAACTTGTATAAAAGAAGTAACCTTACAACCTGTCGCCTTGATGTTATACAGGTTCTTCCAGGGTCCTGAACAACCGTTCCTCTCGGTTTGACAAGTCTACTTATTCTCTCGAAAATAGCATGAAGTTATGGATATGAGTGTGTGATCATTCTCATACCAATAATGACTAGTATAAAGAGTATGCTCTCTTAAGAAATTCTTCAGCAATTATCCTCTATATTTTACCATTTACAAGCTACCCTTAAGACTGAAACATGAGCTCAATTTATATGGAAATGGAGGTAGTTTCAGTTCCATGAAGAGGGGGATGGATTCCTCTCATGAAGGGATTTGAGATCCAAATACCAAGGGATAAACTCCATGATTGAAGGGATAGAGCTCCATGAGTGGAGGGATGAAGCTCGAACTAAACGCGCTTCTAGAAGCTTCCAGTTGGGAGAATATTCGACCAAGTGGGCTTCTAAAACTTACTTTTTCCTTTATTTTACCTTTTATGGGGGTCCGCAGGTTTTCTAAGTAGAACGTGTGGGATGTTCTGCAGGCTATAGAAAATTATCTGCGGATCCGCAGGTAAGGGCTAGGAAAAGTGTGGAGTTAGACTTTTTAGGGATTTAATGAGCTTTTCTCCAATTTGCAAGACTTGGTTTAGGAAAATTAGGGTTTTTGACTTCTAAGGAAGCGTAATACAGGTAATGATGAACCTATATTGACAGTCAAATTTCATGGTGACAAAATAACGTGTAACACCTACTTATTAGGAAAGGCGTGGAATTGTGTACGAACTACATATAACCCTTGCATACCAACTCGCGCAACTCTGGTGGTGGGTAAAGATATGGAGGGAACCACCAGTATGGTGGGAGTTCATGGGCCTTTTAGTCATGGGAACTATGTGGTATGATGCCCCTCAACATGACAGTTGTTACACCATATGTGCGGTCACGACGATCGCATCGACTACATGTCCCTTAACGTCTCTATCAGATCAATGATCTAATGCAGCAATCCTATGAGAGTGGGATAGTGGGAGACCATTCATCCTCAATTTTCATGTGGGTATCCTACCATGTCCTCGATTCGTGTTGCCTATTCTAGGGCATCCTGCAAAGTATCAATATTTTGTTGTGTCAATGGTGTGCGGGTGAGTCGCAATAACACCTTGATAAACCAATATCACTGGTGATTGGGGTCAATAGGGTAGCTTATCTTGCTAATGGAATCATTAAATCTTTGCATCATATCCCAAGAGGTTTCACCCTCCCTCTGCTTAATTTACCATAGTTATGATAGCCCTTGCTGGTTAATTTGAGGGAGTTTAAACTCTTAGACAAACTCCCATTGGACCTCATTTATCGTCGGGTTATGTTATAGTGCATACCACTTGATGAACCATCTTAAAGATATGTCTCGAAGAGTGGTCTGGAATTCAACAAGCTTCGTGGCATTAGGAGTCTGGTGAGCTCTCCAAATGGCCTCACATAGATACCAATGTTGTTCAACATCTTCATTCCCTTTCCCAGAGAATTTAGGATATTTGTAAATGATATCACCAAATTACCATTGTAGTGAATAACTGTATGTTATACCTGATAATTCTTGAATATTTCTCAAGACGTAAAAGAGATAAATGTTTATTAATAATATGAATGATGAATACAAGGCTGAGGCGGTGCTCCTTTAAATAGGAGTTGACTGGCCACACCAAATTAGAGAGACACAACCCTTGGAAACGATGCCTCTTCATTTCATTTAATTAATTATTTAACTAACTAATTATATTCATAATTAAATTAATAAAACAAGAACATATTCTAAATAGTTATGAACTTAGATTCATAACATTGCCTTCCCCTTAAGATGCTTTTTCCTCAAAGCATAGGTAGACTTGGGTGTTGGCGAATGAAACATTCTGACTCCCACGATGAATCTTCCTCGGGTAGCCTTTTCCATTTAATGAGGTATTCTTTTATTGTCTTTGACCGTAAAACCTTTTCTCGTGTAGCAAGTATGCCATCTGGTTCTAGGACGATTATTCCTTCTTCATCAGTCTCTGGTATTTCTGTTTGTGCTATTTGGTTCTACCCTAGTACTTTTTTGAGATTTGATACATGAAAAGTACTATGGATTCGACACTTATCTGGTAACTTTAATCCATAAGCTACAGGACTGATCTTCCTGACTATTTGATACGACCCATAATATTTTGGTGATAGTTTATTTTTGCCTTGTTGCTTTAACGACAACTGCTTGTAAGGTTGAAGCCTAACAAAAACCCAATCTCCTACTTCAAATTCTCTTTCAGTGCGATGTTGATCGGCTTGTTGTTTCATTCTATTACGTGCCAGGGTTAGATTTTATTTTAATAAATTGATGATTCTTTGGTTTTCTTCCAAGTGATTTTTTACGGCTGGAACTTTAGAATTAAGAAGTGCAAAATCCTTCCATTTCGGTGGTTCATAACCATAAAGAGCTTGGAAGGGCGTCATCTTTGCCAATATATGGTAGGTGGTATTATACCACCACTCTGCCAGATGTAGCCATTGGGTCCACCTATTTTGTTTGTCAGTGACAAAAAAACGGAGATACGTTTCTAAACATTTATTTACTACTTCAGTCTGCCCATCTGTCTGGGGGTGATAGGCTATACTCATGTTGAGGGATATTCTTACCTGGTGGCAGAATTCCTTCCAGAAATTTCCTTTGAACCTAGCGTCTCTATCACTGACTATGATCTTGGGAAAACCACGTAATTTGTATATGTTTTTACAAAATGTCTCTGCAATTTGCTTAGTTGTGTCAGTTTTCTTAATAGCCATAAAATGGGCATACTTTGTGAGCCTATCTACTACGACAAATATCTTATCCTTGCCGTCTGATATAGGTAATCCTTCTATAAAATCCATCGAGATCTCTTCCCATTTCTGATCTGGTATATGTAAGGGGTGTAACAGACCTGGTGTTGGAATGTTCTTATTTTTATTTCTTTAGCAAACATCACATTCAGCAACATATTTCTGAATCTCCTTGCTCATGCCCTTCCAATAGAATGACTGTCGAATGTTATAGTAAGTTTTATAGAATCCAACATGTCCAGCAGTTGGTGAACTATGTGATTCCCTTAGGATTTTCGACTTAAATTTGGATGCTAGTGTTAGATAAATTCTATTCTTATACCATAAGATGTCATTCTTTCATTTGAAATTGACATATTGATTGATATCTTTAATCATAACGTCACAATCTTCATCCTTGGCATATTCAGCTCTTATTTCATCCAACCAATCTAGAACAACAACCATGGTGGCACAAGCGGTGTGGCCATCATCCTTACGCGAAAGAGCATCAGCAACAACATTTTCCTTCCCTTTTTTATGTAATATCTCCAAATCGAATGCTGACAGCTTCTCCATCCATTTTTGTTGCTCTGTTGACAAAGTCTTTTGCTGAATTAAGAATTGCAGACTATTATGGTCAGTTAGAATTGAAAATTTACTTCCAAGCAAGTATTGGCACCACTTAGTTAATGCATGTATGATGGCGAGCATTTATTTTTGGTATGTTGATTTTAGCCCTTCTCGTTTATTCATTTTGCGACTTTCGAATGCTATAGGGTGGTTATCCTGCATTAATACAGCTCCAATTCCAAAACCCGAAGCATCACATTCAACTACAAATGATTTGGAGAAGTCGGGTGTTGCAAGTACCGGTGTGGATGACATCACTTCTTTTAATTTCTCAAAACACTTATCTTCTTGATTGTCCCACTGAAATGCATTCTTTTTTAGTAAATTAGTCAAGGGTGTTGTCAATTGTGCGTAATTTTTTATAAACCTTCTATAATAACCGGTGAGACCTAGAAATCATCTTAGCTTTGATATGTTCTTGGGTCTAGGCCATTCTCTGATTGCCTTAATTTTGTTGAGGTGTACTTTGACTCCCTCCCTAGATATAACGTGTCCAAGGTATTCAACTTCCTTCTGCCTGAAGGTGCACTTTGACAATTTAGCATAAAATTGATTCTTTTCTAAAACAGATAGTACTATCTCCAAATGTTTGAGATGTTCCTTCCATGTCTTGCTATAAACGAGGATATTGTAAAAAAAAACTAATACAAACTTCCGCAAGTATGGGTGGAAGAGATCATTCATGGTAGCTTGGAAGGTGGCTGGTGCATTTTCTAGTCCAAACAGCATGACTTTGAACTCATAATGTCCTTCATGGGTTCGGAAAGCTATTTTCTCAACGTCTTCTAATCTTACCCATATTTGGTAATATCTTGATCTTAAATCTAATTTTGAAAAATACGGGCAGCATACGGGCTTCTTCCATCTTTCTTCTTACATAGTCGGAAAGATCCATCTTTCTTCCTAACTAACACCACTGGAGCAGCATACGGGCTTCTACTCTTTGTTATGATTCCATGCTCCAACAAGTCTTGTATTAATCGTTCTATCTCTGTTTTGTGATGATGTGGGTAACGATATGGTTTGGCATTTACTGGTGTGGATTCTGGTTTAATCTCGATAATGTGTTCGATCTTCCTTTTAGGGGCTAACTCCATTGGTAGGTCTCGGAAAACCGTCTTGTATTTTTGGATTAAAGATGAAATTTCCATGGACTGTGAGTCCCCTTCCATCGATAGTAACTCCAATTGTTGACATTGTGCCAAAAATGCTGGAGCTCCCTTGCGAATGATTTTTTTCATTTGTTGAGCAGAGATAACTTGAGTGGGTGGGGCATGGAACCCCATTAACTTGTATCTTCTTCCATCCATTTTAAACTTAATAAATTGCTTTATGTGATTTTCTGAGTACGTACCTAATGTGCGCAACCATTCTATCCCTAAAACGACATCTACTCCCCCTAGGGGAACCGTATAAAAACTAGTTTCTGTCTCATATTCACTCAATTGTAACTTGACCTTATAGCATTTGCCTATTCCATCTATTCGTTTACCATCTGCTACCATTACTTTTAATTCTGCTACAGGGTAAGCAAAAATGTTTAGTCTTTTTGCAATATTAACATCCACAAAGTTTTGTGTACTCCCAGAGTCTATTAAGACTATAACATTCTGCTTCTTAATGTGACCTTTAAGTTTTAATGTTTGTGGATGAGCTATCCCTATGATGGCTGCGAGCGAAATTCGTGGAATATCTTCATCTTGTTCTGGATTTGAGTTTTCACTTTCTTCATTGCTCTCCTTGTCAGTGCTATCTTCTTGTGAATCCCCATCTTGTTCTGCTTCACAGTTATAAAGTTTTTGGTTTGCACATTTATGTCCTACAAAATATTTGTCTCCACACTTCCAACATTTCCCCTCTTTTTTTCTTTCAACATTAGTTGGTTGTTTTCCTTCATTGCGCATTGGTGGGGGAATGTATTTGGTTGACTTCTACATGGGTGTTTTACCTGATTTCCCCTTAGCATAACTAACTGCCCTCTCATTATTAGCATATGGGTTAGCATAACTACAACCAATTTTTTTTTACACAACAGGCAACAACACTGTGTTCTGAATGTTGTGGTTGAGAGCGGAACAACAAACTGAGGAAGCTGATAGGGCCAACGGCCCACAAGTGTGTACCTTGCCCAGTGAATGATGGCTCCGATACCACTGTAGTGACTAACTGTATGTTAGACCTGATAATTCTTGAAGATTTCTCAAGACGTAAAAGAGATAAATGTTTATTAATAAGATGAATGATGATTACAAGGCTAAGGCGGTGCTCCTTTAAATAGGAGTTGACTGGCCACGCCCAATTAGAGAGACACGACCCTTGGAAAAGATGCCTCTTCATTTCATTTAATTAATTATTTAACTAACTAATTATATTCATAATTAAATTAATAAAACAAGAACATATTCTAAATAGTTATGAACTTAGATTCATAACAACCATCCATATGAAGTTGAGCTAATGGAACGAGTATAATTCCTTGGGAACATGGCTGTGAAAATAATTGGGGACCCAAACTACAATTACTATTTCTACCAGTAGGGGGACCAGCCATGTAGGTGGTGTGTACACTTTGGACCGTAATAACTTTAACTAGCTTAGATAAAAATTGACTAGGGTTGTTATAAAATACTAGCGGAAGGTTGGGGGAGGTACTACCTGAGTTTCTGGGAAATAAATCACTACTTTTGAGAGACACATCATTATTGAAAAATAAACTTCTCATAATAAAATTCATACCATCGTGTGGGCTTTCCTCGGATCCTGTATGGTCTGATCCATCTCGCATTCCCATCTCTGCTGGCAAGGTGAAATCTCTAATGCCTTTGTGAACCTCTATCATTATGGCGATCTCATCCTCTCCTATTAGACAAGGTTTCACTCTATTTTCAACCCCATCATTCTGCAAAATCAACCAATTTCTTTCTCTTTCTTATGCCTTTGGACTGCTCAACACCACTCCTACTTGGTGTGGCTCCTTTTTCCTTCTACATATCTCCTGCAAAGATTTCTCCTACCATTCTTCAGCTATCTGTGCTCTCAAATCTCTATCCTTCCAGAAATCATGTACATCCATTTCTACCATATTTTCATATCTCTCAGCCAAGTAGCATTCCTCCCCTTAGGCCCTTCCCCTAATACCAGGGCTTTAAGCTGCTATAGGTGGCTTTTGGAACACCAACAAGTTCTCCTCTACCATTAGAAATTTAATTCACATTAGGATTTCCTTCATCAGTCTCCCTTGCAGTTCTGATTTTAATATGACCTTTGTCTTAGAAAAGGATTGGTGGCCCTTAACAACAAACTTGATAATGTACCCCTCTAGAGTGGTCTGCACCCAAAAGTTGAAAAATCGCATTAGATATGTGTTGAACTGATGTAATTCAATAAGATCAGCTTGAGTCCAGGTACGAGGGGATCGGCTTTGGCCATCGATCTTTTATTTTATTTGCAACCTCCCCAACCAATTGTAGAGATTCTCTGGGAAATTGAACTAGAAGATCTCGTATTTATCGCTTGTAGGTTTTGTGTGTAGAATATCTTCCTTCAACTATTTGTTGAATATTGCAACAAGAAATAGTGAAATTGGCATCCGGAAACATCATTCCTTGATCCTTGTGAAAAATAAGCACCTACACTAGGTGGGGCTCACACAGGCTATTTTTAGGTGATATGTATATTTTTAGAATTTGGATCAAAGTCTATTTTTAGCAATAATTTACTTATAGATGGTTGAGAAAATTATATTGATGGATGGGCGTCTAAGTTTGGAATGCATGTGCGAAGTTGTTTTGTGGAATGCATGTCGATTTTTGTTAAGCCCTTAACAAAAACTAGACAATAAATAATTATCTATTTTCAATGGGCACTTGGAACTAGTTAACTGAAGTGTCAAATCAGTTAGCGAAGTGGTTTTTGAGTTGAAGTGGTTGGTTGGTGGACCATTCATTGGACTTCGTTGTAACTAAGTGATACAAAGTTGTAACAGAGTTGGATGTGTAGTTATGTGAGTTTTTATTTAGTTTAACTCAGTTAAGTGAGTTAAACTCAATTGTGCTAGTTGTAACTAGTTGTAACTAAAGATACACTAGTGAGAGATCAATGACTTAATTATTTAATTAATTCAAAAGAAGTGGTCTCACTTTCAACTGAAGAAATACTACTGTTAACTACATGCATGTCAGATCCAGTGGAGACCTAGTTGAGAGATAGGTGAAAGGGTCTGGTTAAATGCATCCACACACACATTGGAGATGCTTATGAGGATTGCGCAGTAAATCCTGGCCATATCGAAATCATTCAGAGGTTATTGATCAGCAGGGATTTTGCAGTGGAGGCAGGTTGTTTGGAGGCAGCAAATTGGCACATGTATTTGCCAATTTTTGTATGACAATGTGAGACGATTGTATATTTTACTGAGAGCTCTTGGATTATATTTTTGTATGAGATTGTTTCATGATCCCATGATGTACATAAAATATGATAGTTGGGGTTTTTAGCTTTATGCTTTCGTGGTAAAAACTTCTGTGTTATGTGCAATTGATTTTTCTTCATGTGTTTGCAATTGGCGATTTAATTTCCGCAAAGAATTAAGTAGAAGGATTCTGTATTTAATAGTTGATTTCATTTTTAGATCAGGAGAGTCCGCTAATACATCATTGTATTTTTTAAATTTCTACACTATTTTTCACTCCTATGATGGAGTTGAGCCTATTGAGAAGAAAAACGCTCTACGTGTTCATGCCACCAATCTTGCAGATCCTTCTTAAATATCCTCGACACCATATTACAGACCCATTTGGAAGTTTTTAGGTCCCGACAACAGAATGGTTTGTTGCTGAAAAAATGACGAAAATTTTGAGATATTGGGTTCAGGCACAAGGGCCAACAAAGGCTCCATCATAGTCTAGCCTAGCGCTGACATTTTCACCTTATTCAAAAAGAATAAGGGGTCGTGCCTGAGGCACACCGCGACCTTACTTAGTTAAGTGGTTGGAACAAGCGTCAGGGGAAATCACATGGAACTATTAATACTCATTAAAGCCATAAACAAGACATAAAAAATACAACCATAATCTCTTAATCATTCAAAAGGAACATGTACCATGCATATGCATTCATAACAAAATTTTAAAAGGATCATATGAAATCACACAAGAAGACTCTCATGTATCCCTACAACTTCTTCTTTCATTATTTTCGACAACACTACATGAATACATTTTGCTCAAAAGCCCCATCGACAGAACAAAGACAAGCAATACAAGATAATACATGACCAGGATAATACAAAATAGTGCGGGCTTAATAGGATTTGCGACAACATTTTGGTATATTTCTCTCTTCTCTGTCTGGATTGGATTTCCTTCAGCCTTTTTAAACACTTCACGCACTTGGACTGTTGCTTCTCCCTCGGATGCTCCGCCCTTTCCTTTTCAATTTTCTCTATTTCTTAGTTGTCTACTTCATTGGCTGCTAGCGAACATTCCAGCTCGGTTACGACTGCATGTGCCATGATTTCCCTAGTTGATCTCTCGCAGCTGCCAGAATAATTTTGTGGAGTCCTTTTTCTTCCTTGGTTGCCTTCCCTGTGACTTCCCACCATTCAACTTTGGTAAAAATGTGTTCAATTTTCAAAACATGGAAAAACTTTGTTTCCAAAATGAAGGGCCCAAAAACTGCCAAAAATAGTAAATTGTGCTACAACTAAGTAAATTGAAGGAAACAATGGTGGCGATCCAAGTGGAATAGGCGGGTGGTCACAAATATCTACCTAGATCATCATCATCATGTGCACTCTCGACCAAGGGTAATTTGTGTCATAAATCAAAAATCCATTATTCAATGTCAAAATACAATGACAACGGGAGTGTTAATATATGACTAATTACATGCAATCATTATGGATGTGGAATTAATTTTGCGAATTTGATTAAAAAAATAAAAATTACATGCAACCACAAACTCATTCTGGTACATGCTAGCTCCAAGTTCAAAGGGTCGCACACTCTTGCGAGACTAACCACCTAAAATTGAGGGACATGGGAAATGAAAAAAGTTTATATATGGTGCATTTTTTTCTCCCACGGTTCATGTGGTATATTCCCCACTCTCATGTTTCCAAGTCTTAAGACCATCAAAGCACTTACTATTGAAATACCTTGAGAATGGGCATGATTTATATAAAATATATTGCATTTTCCCACTGCCCATGTGGGATATATATACCTTAATTTTAAAAAAAATGTATTTACATATGAGACAATTGTTCCATACACTTTGAAAGCTCAGTCACATAAAAAAGAGAAGAAAAATGTTGATGATGGCTGAGGGTAAAGATCTTAACATTGAAAATATCATTGGAGTGTATTGTTGATAGGCAGTATTGTTAAAAGGGGGCCAAAGATGCATCAAGGTCCCAAACAAATAGAGTGATAATAAGCATTAGTTTGAACTATTAATTCAAAGTTTGGGTTGGGCTTAAAACCAAAATTCCTTATTTCAGCATGCTCAATTCCCATGTAGAATATATATATGTGTGTGTGTGTGTGTATGTACATACATACATACATACATACACACACACACACACACACACACACACACACACATATAGCAAGTGGGGTTGCAAAGCAACAAGTCCCTGCCGTAATTAATGTCAATGGAGCAGTTGTTCCAAGTCATGAGTTAAATATAAAACCTGAACGGAAAATAAGATCACTCCAATCATAATACGTATATAATAGATCACCTTCATTCAAGGGGTGAAAATTGCTCTCCAAAATGTACCAATGAAAACAAGGTCTAGGTAGGAAATTTAGATACAATGTCTCCCCATAATTCCATACCCAAGAGAATAACAAAAATGTGCTCAAATAGACAATAAGATGACACATTTTTACTATTTTATGGCATTGTAAGGTTTCTATTACATGACCTGAGGCAATTTCAACTTGTGAAAAATATCTATGCTGTGCTGCTGAGTAGGATTTGCCAGGATAAGTTGGGGCTTTGCTCAGTCAAATGCCATTTTTAATTCCTAGATTTGGCAGCTATGTCGAATGCTATAATAGAACAATCGCAGCTTTAGCTTCAGCTTCATCAGCCTCAAATTTTTGTAGGAAAATAACTATGTGGCATCAGCTTCCAATTGGCTTAGTCATTTTGGATCTGTAGCAAGCGAGCAAGCAATACGATGTTAGGATGTTTCAAGTTAGTTACAATTAGTTCAATCCCACCTGCCTATTGATTTATTAAGTAAGTTGATACAATTGTTATTTGGAAAGGCCGACATTCGGAAGGATGCTAGATCGAGGGCCTTTAGAAACTCAGCTGACTACAAGAGGGGTGGTTCCTACATAAGCTACAACTACTACGAATTATGCACCAATCACTCTTCAGGTCATTCCTCAACTTACTTTATTTCTTCGGTACCAGACACATGTTGAAGGTTATTTTGTCCCCGGTTAACCCTAAAATTAACATATATAATAAGGAAGGTGAGTCCCATTAGTGTTCCAGGGATGCCCCTGCAGATACCTCATGCTTCCCTTGTTGACCATTTTCCATTCCTAGATTTGGCAGCTATGTCAAATGCTAAAATGGAACAACGAGACTGGTTTATGAAGTCAAATTCCATTACATCCTTCTACGCCTACGCACCATAGACCAAGACGATATTTTGTATATAGCTAATGTATTTTAAAATACACAACCCTACCAAAGCCATTCATCCACGTAGCTTCATGCATGTAATGACAATGGACACATGAAAATCAAAAATCGTGTTTCAAATTTGTTTTAACTCCATCATTACCCTTCCTGGGAATCAATTTTCTTAACTCCATCATTACCCTTCCGAGGAATCAATTTTCTTAACTCCATCATTTCCATGTCAAGGTATCGATGCCAACATTTCCATTATTGCATTCGTTGTAAGAAACCTTGCCTTCGTTGTGAGCACCTGAGCTTCCATCCGCTTATGGCTATGGTACCCTCACGAGAAAGCAAGCATCTCCTCTACCTGCAAAGGTTTCGTCCAAATTTTGGAATATGACAAAGTTATTTATGAATGGGAATTTCGGAAGGAGTTGTCTTGAAAAATAATATGAAGAAAATTCATTCTAAAAATTAGTTTTTATAAAGGTCATTTTAGGAGATTGATTTCAAAAGGATTGAGTTGTATTCATTTCAAACTCGGTGTTCCGAAAAATGGATTTTTGAAAGGTCATTTTGGGAGATTAATTTCGGAATGGTGAAAGTGGTGAGTTTTGGAAATATTTTCAACTATGAAACCCAAAAAGATGTACGGTGAAAATAAAAAAGAAGGGAGCTTGAATGTGTGTTGAGATAGTAATAGGCGGAAGAGACCACCATGGATTTCTTGTATGCAACAGTCAAGCTAGTTGAGGTAAAAAAATTAGTAGGCTAAGCCTGTCTTTGGCCCGATAATAGTAAAAGAAGAAATCAATTTTGTTTCCGGTGGCCTCAATGGCCTAATGAAGTAGCCGAGTAACGAAATAGTCGAGTATGCGATAGAGTGGTATTAAATCGAAGGTTTTAATGTCAGGTCAGGTCAAGAAAAACTGGCCTTCTAATATTTTGATGATGTTGAGAGCATAATTGGACAGAAACAACTGTTAAGTTCTAACCTTCTGATGATGTTGAGAATAGAACTGCACATAAGAAACTGCTAACTTAAGGTTTGATAAGATCTACTCCCGTAAATTATTTTTGTATTCCAGCTACCTAAACAAAATCTTGGCAAGATGTTGAATAAAAAATAAAACATTTTATTTTTGCGCTGAGAGGCACATTCTACAGCCTAGTGTGACCCTGATGTGTAAGATGTGTAAGTATGTCGGAAGCCAAAATAACAAAAACTAAAGAAAATTTTAAAAATAAAATCTCAATAATGTGGGCTTAAACAATAATTTAGAAAACCATATAAATAAACAATTAAAAATTCATTAAAAAATAAATTTATCAAAATATGAAGAGGTTTACGAACACTAAAAAAAAGATATGGTAAATAAATAAAAATATAAATAAATTAGAGGTATGGTAAATAAACTAAAGGCCTATGGGCCAAATACCATGGGACAAATACCATATTGATAAAAGAGGTATGGTAAATAAATAAATATAAAAGAGGTATAAAGAGGTAAGGTAAATAAATAAAAATATATCAAATAGGATTAGAAATCAACATCTAATTATATATGAAGTCTATGACCCAAATACCATGGACTAAATTATTATTAATAACATGCAAAAAAAACATTATTGCGCCGAGAGGCGCATTCTACATCCCAGTATGACCCGGATGTGTAAGTATGTGCCCCGATGTGTAAGTATGTCGGAAGCCAAAATAACAAAAACTAAAGAAAATTTTAAAAATAAAATCTCAATAATGTGGGCTTAAACAATAATTTAGAAAACCATATAAATAAACAATTAAAAATCCATTAAAAAATAAATTTATCAAAATATGAAGAGGTTTAAGAACACTAAAAAAAGATATGGTAAATAAATAAAAATATAAATAAATTAGAGGTATGGTAAATAAACTAAAGGCCTATGGGCCAAATACCATGGGACAAATACCATATTTATAAAAGAGTTATAAAGAGGTAAGGTAAATAAATAAAAATATATCAAATAGGATTAGAAATCAACATCTATATGAAGTCTATGACCCAAATACCACGGACTAAATTATTATTAATAGCATGCAAAAAAAACCATTATTGGGCCGAGAGGAGCATTCTATAGCCTAGTATGACCCCGATGTGTAAGTATATCGGAAGCCAAAATAACAAAAACTAAAGAAAATTTAAAAATAAAATCTCAATAATGTGGGCTTAAACAATAATTTAGAAAACCATATAAATAAACAATTAAAAATTCATTAAAAAATAAATTTATCAAAATATGAAGAGGTTTACGAACACTAAAAAAGATATGGTAAATAAATAAAAATATAAATAAATTAGAGGTATGGTAAATAAACTAAAGGCCTATGGGCCAAATACCATGGGACAAATACCATATTTATGAAAGAGGTATGGTAAATAAATAAATATAAAAGAGGTATAAAGAGGTAAGGTAAATAAATAAAAATATATCAAATAGGATTAGAAATCAACATCTAATTATATATGAAGTCTATGACCCAAATACCATGGACTAAATTATTATTAATAGCATGCAAAAAAAAACATTATTAGAGGTATGTCGGAAGCCAAAATAGCAAAATATAAAGAAAATTTTAAAAATAAAATCTCAATAATGTGGGCTTAAACAATAATTTAGACAACCATATAAATAAACAATTAAAAATTCATTCAAAAATAAATTTATCAAAATATGAAGAGGTTTATGAACAAAAACAATATGGTAAATAAATAAAAATATAAATAAATCAGAGGTATGGTAAATAAACTAAAGGCCTATAGACCAAATACCATGGGCCAAATACCATATTTATAAAAGAGGTATGGTAAATAAATAAATATAAAAGAGGTATAAAGAGGTAAGGTAAATAAATAAAAATATATCAAATAGGATTAGAAATCAACATCTAATTATATATGAAGTCTATGGCCCAAATACCATGGACTAAATTATTATTATTATTATTATTTTAAAAGTTTGGTAGGACTACATTTTTACATCTTCATCAACATGTCTAGATACATCACCCTGATCAAGGAAGGGAATTGAACCTATGATGAGTGCCATAACAACTCGCCTCATCACCTTTTAACCAAGACCCCACAGACATGGACTAAATTATTATTAATGGCATGCAAAAAAAATATGGCGCATTCTACAGCCCAATATGACTCTGATGTGTAAGTATGTCAGAAACTTACATAACCATATAAATAAACAATTAAAAATGAATTTAAACAAGATAAATTTAAAATTTGAAGAGTTTTACAAGCACTCAAAAAACAAATATGCTAAATAAATAAAAATATAAATAAAATAGAGTTATGGTAAAAATAAAATCTCTTTTTACACTTAGGTATGATAAATAAATATAAATATAAATAAACTAGATGTATGGCAAATAAATAAAACCTATTTTTATATTTACTCCACAAACCTCTTTATATTTACAAAAACTCAAAAAGAAGTTTTATTTAGGTGAACCCTATGGGCCATGGAACAAATTATTATCAATACCATGGGCCAAATACCATATTTATAAAAGAGGTAGAAAAAGGTAAGGTAAATAATAAAAATATATCAAATAGGAGTAGAAATCAACATCTAATTATATTTGAACCCTGTGGACCAAATTAATAATAATACCATGCCAAAAAAACGTTATTAACCCTAACATTAATATTAAAATTTATTAAATTTAATAACTTTATATTAATACAATATATATAAACTCTAGATATATATGAGAGAAAAGAATAAAGGCATATGATATAGGTGGAGAAATAGAGGGAGTGACAAGGGAGAGATGGTGATAAATCAAAGGAGAGGGGAGAGGAGTAATGATGGGAGAGAGAGGGAGAGGAGTGGGAGAGCTAGAGAAGGGTAAGAGAGGGAGAGGGAGACATAAATATGGAGGTGGGAGAGAGAGAGAGAAGGAGAGAGGGAGGGAGAAGGAGAAAGGATTGGAGGGTAGAGAGAGAGAGAGAGAGAGATGTAGGAGAGAAAGGGAGAGAGAAGAAGGATGAGAGGAGGAGAGAGGGAGGGAAAGAGACACAAAGTTGGAGAGGGAGAGAAGGAGAGAGAATAATAAAGAGATGGATATAGTAACATAGTTGGAGAGATAGATAGAGTGATGGGAAAAGAGAGATTATTTAAAGGTAGAGAGAGAGAGAGAGAGAGGGAGGTAGGTGATAAAGGGAGAGAGAGGAAGGATGAGAGAGAGGAAGAGAGTGATGGGGGAATATAGAGGATTGTAGGGGACATAGAGAGAGAGAGAGAGAGAGTGAGTTATGGGGGAAGAGAGTGGGAGGTAGGAGATAATTGGAGAGAGAGGAAGGAAAATAGAGGGGACTTGAGAGAGAGGTGAAGATAGAGGGAGGTAGGCGATAAAGGGAGAGAGAGGAAGGACGAGAGAGAGGAAGATAGTGATGGGGGAATATAGAGGATTGTAGGGGAGAGAGAGAGAGAGAGAGAGAGAGAGAGAGTGTGATGGGGGAAGAGAGAGGGAGGTAGGAGAGAAATGGAGAGAGAGGAAGGAAAAGAGAGGGGAGTTCAGAGAGAAGAGGAGAGAGGGAGGGATAAAGATATGGAGTTGGAAGGGGAGAGAGGGAAGGATAGAGAGATGGAGCTGGATGGGGAGAGAGGGAGGGATAAAGAGATGCAGTTGGAGGAGAAGAGAGGGATGGATAGAGAGATGGAGTTGGATGGGAAGAGAGGGAGGGAAGAATAAATACATAAAGAGTGACAAGTGGTGAGAGAGAGGGAGTGATAAGGGAGAGGTGGAGAGAGAGAGTGTCTATGTTTGGGGGTGAGATAAAGAGACAAAGAAGGAGAGATGGATAGAATGAGGGAGAGAGAGAGACATATAGTGACAAATTTAGAAGGTGACGAGAGAGAGAGAGAGTGGAAAGAGGTAGGGAAAGAGAGATGGAGATGGAGGGGGAGAGAGAGGGAGTTAAGAAGAAAGACATAGAGAGTGAAATTTAGAGAGAGAGAGGAAGATAAGGAGTGATAAGGAAGATGGAGAGAAATTGAGAGAGGGTAGCATGAGGGAACAAAGATAGAAGGGGGGGAGAGGGAGGGAAGGGAACAAGAGAGAGAGGGAGGGAGAGGAGGAGGGAATGACAGATAGATAGATTGGAGTTAGAGAGTATATGTTTTGGGGTTGATATAGAGATATAGATGGAAGGTGAAGAGAAAGAAGAGATAGATGGAGACAGGGAGGGAGGGACAAAGAGATTGATAAATATGGAGTGAGAGTGTGTGTGTGTTTGTGGGGGTGAGATAAAGATACAAATATGGAGATATGGAAGGAAATATATATATATATATATATATATATTTCCTTCCATAGGGGGGAGAGAGGTAATAATATTTCTTACAATAGATGCATTTATTTCAATATAGATGGTTATTTCTAATCCTATTTGCTTGCTTGCACTAGATGCATTGATTTTAGTGTAGATTTTGATTTCTAATGATATTTGATTACTTGCACTACATGCACTAATTTCAATATAAATGGTTTCTAATTCTATTTGATTGCTTGCACTAAATGCATTGATTTTAGTGTAGATTGTGATTTCTAATATTTGATTTCTTGCACTAGATGCATTAATTTCAATGTAGATGATGATTTATATTTATATTTAATTGCTTACACTATATGCACTGATTTCAATATAAATTATTTCCAATCCTGTTTGATTGCTTGCACTAAATGCATTTATTTCAGTGTAGATGGTGATTTATAATCCTATTTGATTTCTTGCACTAGATGCATTGATTTTAGTGTATATGTTGGCTTCTAATCCTATTTTCTTACTTTCACTAGATGCATTGATTTCAATGTATATGTCGATTTCTAATCCTATTCGATTTTTTTTTCACAAAGGAAAAATTCGTAATTTTATTTATGAGTAAACAAAATTACATGTTACATGAGCTGGTAATAGTCCAAAGACGTACAAAATGTCGCAGATAAAAAATACAAAGAAAAACAATTAGGATTTTCTCCCTTTTTTCTTTTCAACCTTACGCCAAGCACCTTGTGTTGGCGTGGTCTCGATAAGGACAAGCTGATTTTCTTCCGCTTGTGCTCCATTGTCCTTATCAGAGTCTGATGTGTCTGAGGTATGTGTTCTTTTGTAACCCCCACTGTCTGGTGCACCCGGTACCATATCATGCTGAGTCTTTGTGGTGGTGTCGAGTGGATCTTGCATTTCCTGTTCTTGTGTGCCCAAGGAGGTATCTGTTTGTTGATTCTCATGTGGTGAGGGTTCCTCCTCTTCGTCCTGTAGTTCTGACTCCTCAGAGGGAAATTTCCATCCTTTAGCAGCTTTGCCTGGTTTCTTCTTTTTTCTGTTGTCCCTTTTTGCTGTCGGGCATGAGTTTTGTAAGTGTCCTGTGCACCTGCATATCCGGCATCTGAAAGATGTGTTCTCATAATCTAGATGCTGAGTCCATCTCCGTTGTTTATTATTCAGCATAATGCACTCTAGGAGTCCTTTGCTCAAGTCAACCTCCACACAGATTCGTGCAAAGGTGAAAATGCGCTCCTCCAGGTGTTGAGTGTCTGTTTTAATGTATCTGCCAAGGGTGTTTCCAATGCAGCCAAGAAAATTTTCATTCCAAAAATGTAGTGGGAGATTGTAGAGCCTAACCCAGACCGGCATTCTAGTCACCTCCATAGTGTTGGCATCAAAATTTGGGAACCATGGTGTGATGAAGAGTCCCGTGGAGCCCCAGAACCATGGTCCCTGGCTAAGAATGGAATCTCTGGCCTCAGTAGATGAAAATTTAACAATGAAGAACCCCTTGGAACATAGGTGTATTTCACATTCCATGGTCCAGTTTGTAAAAATCCAATGGAACAGCTCCATTGGTTTGGGCCAGAAGCAGTTGAATCTGCCTATTATTGCTTGGGATTCGTAGGCATTTCTATGCTCATCAATATCTATATTGTCTACGTTTATTTCAGGCACATTGTCCTGCAGTTCCACAATGTATGGCTTGGGAGAGCTTTCTGCAGGGGCAGCAGGTGTTGCAGTTTTGTTTTTGTCCCCCTGTAATACATTTCTGTATGTACCTTTTGTGTTTACTGTTTTGGATGCACTTGCACCCATGGGGGTTCCATGTGCTCTGTTTTGGCCCATCATTCCACCCCTCAGTTTGAGGTTGAGACAAATAGAAGACCCGGTAGTAATGGCATAGTCTTTCAGAGTGCAGGTATCATCTAAAGCTTTTCCCCCAAAAATTAATGACTGTAAATGGAATGGGTACCCCGCAACAGACTGGATTTTTTCATTCAGATAAAGAATCGAGTCTGTGTGCCGAATCCATAAAATGATACTATTTCCAACATGAAGCTTAATGAATATTTGGTATGGGACAGAGCCTACCTGAAGATCGATATTGCGGGTATGCTGACAACCCTTGGGTACATTCAAGGCGGGTGCGTAGACCAGTGTTCGGTCTTTAGCAATGTAGATGGTTTCGGTTCTTTGGCTCTTCACAGATCACACCTTGCACGCGGGCGATATCTTTCTGATATACTGCAAATATAGTGAATGCCGGTAGGAAGACACCACGCCTGAGCTCAAAGCTCGCACTAGCACTTAGATCTCAGACGGACAGTAAAAAGGGTGCATCAGTCAAGTGCGAAAACCAGGGCGAGCGCACAGACCGCCAGGCAGTGCAGCAGGGGGTCCAAAAAATCAACCCCTCCATCGCCAGGCCGCTCAAATGAAAATACTGGTTCCCACTCCCCATAGAGACATCTCCGCGAGGGACGGCAGAGAACCCCCAGTGATCGATTCTATGGCAACACCCCCTGAATAGCGAGATCCGACCAGCGGCGGCAGCGATGGAAGCAAGAAAACCTAGGTCGAAGGAAAATCTCCTGCGCACTCCATTCTCCTGGTCGACAAAGTGTCCTAATCCTATTCGATTATTTGCATTAAATGCATTGATTTCTGTGTAGATGTTGTTTTCCAATCTTATTTGATTTCTTGCATTAGATGCATTGATTTCTGTGTAATGTTGATTTCTGATTTGATGTAATTGGATGTATGATGGTACGTTAATTTTAAAGTCATTGGATTAATAGTGTGCATTAAGAACAAAAAATTATTGACAATGTAGAACGATTTTTTTGCTATAGTAATTAAACCTAATAATATTGGAGAGCAAGAGAGACAAGGTATGATGTTTACTACAAAAACTCGAGCTAAATATTTAAATGATTTATGATTTATGATTTCTACTATCTTTTTCATATAATCGATATGGAAAGATGACAAAACTGACAAGGGTGACAATAAGAATAGTAAAAGAAAATAGTTTGAGATTGATCACAATGAAGGCTATTTGTGATTGACTACATTATTATTATTATTCACATTTTATATCATTCAATATTATTATGTTATCACTTTGCATTCAAAAAATCCATTTCATCATTTTTCATCATTAAAGTTATTTTACAATATTTATCATCTCAACAAACTAGGTAACTAAGAAAATCTAAAATTAAAATGACCCGATAAATCTCAAACATATTTAGCCTATTTAAAATGGTTATATTAATATCAGATGTATTTACATATTATTGATATAATTAATCATATGTTTCTCATATTATTGATAGATTTTCTATTTACATATTATTGATATAATTAATCATGTTTTCCTCATATTATCGATAGATTTTCCTTGGTCACACACTACTGAACCAACCTAGATCCATCTTAACTACTGATCTATCAAGTGCCGAAAGGGATCAAATCTCTCGAAGTGAAAACCTTTCCTCAAGTTTTGCACTCATAAAAGAGGTTTTCACCTCGAGAGATTTGATTCCTCTAAGCGCTTGATAGATCCATAGTTAAGATGGATCTAGGCTCGTAATGGAACATAGAAATGTTGAATAAAAAATCAAACATTTTATTTTAATGGAGTAATGTTAACATTACTTCAAATACTTCAGAAAAATAAAAACGAATAATCCTTTTAAGTTAAAAAGATGCCTTGAGAAAAGCCCAAAACCCTAAAATTTTGAATTGGCTAAAATAACAGTCATAATTATCTGATTTTCAAAATATTAAATAAAATGTTCTATAAATTAATGTTAACATCAATAAACGGATTACTAAGAGTCTTTGTAGTGACAACCATGACTAAAAAGAAGAAAAAAGGTTTTCTCATATACGTCGTTCGAAATGCTATAAAAAGGATAAGAGTCTCGGAGAGAATCCATAAAATACCAATGTTTATGGGAAAATCACCATTGCGATGGGAAGATTCGTGATTCTTAAAAAATATATTGAAAGCATTTTAAGTAAAAGATAGTCAAAATGTGAATATAAGCTTAATGTGAGTAGTTACTAGGGTGGTGAAACTCATGTTTTTGATATGAGTATGTTAGAAATTATTATGTTTGCAAAAGATATGTGATGATTTGGGTATATATTAAATATCTGAAAGGATTGTAAAATACCAAAAACTTCAGTATCAAATACTAGAACTTAATATTTATTAGATAGTACTAATTAAATAAATCACTGAAGACAAGCCAGAGAAGAATCAAGAACGAGGATCCACAGGAAGAATAAATAAACTTATATTTCAAATAAGTGAAAATTCTTGGCAGACATGTACTTAAAATTATTAAATGGGAATAATAGATTACGATCCTAACGTAATAAATATTATATTAAAAGATTGATGATAGTTGCCAACACGAACAAATACAACTGTCTAGAATTCATCGGACGACCGTTCAATGGAGATAGAAGACATCATTTGCAAGAAAAGATCTATAAAAGGCAGTAGAGTACACAATTCAAAGGATTCCCTACTTTCCATTTACCTACATGCTATCATAATATTGGGTGAGGGTGTTAGCTAGTGTTGTCATGTTTCCCTTGGCTAGTGTTGTCAGGTTTTCCTTTTTATTATTTATTTCTCTTATTTTTTTAATCTAATCTTTGTGAGATAATGAAGATTGCCAGAATTTCCACTCTTCACTATTCCCATGTATTAATGATGTGATAATTTTGTAGGATTTTACTTAGAGTTGTATTCATAGATTGAAGCAATAAAAGAACGCTTGAACACTCATTTACCAGTCTTAATTCTTTCATGTTCTGTAACATTTCATTTCTTCTTCACAACGTTTATTTTTATTTGTTTTTTATTTTTTTATTAAAAATTTTACTACACAGGTATTTTGTAATCAATTTGTACATAAATAAAAAAATTTTACTACACAGGTATTTTGTAATCAATTTGTACATAAATATTTATTTTTAGTGTTTCTTTAAATTTAATTTTTAGGGCCAAGTTCTTTTAATATTTATTCAATTTATAGTTGTTTTAAATTCAAGATTGGATTTGGATGCAATGGATCTTACTGTTTAATTGTTGCCTCACCAACATCAATAAGAAACTTATTAATTGTATTTAATTTCACATTTTGTTCACTTAAAATTATTAAATGGGAATAATAGATTACGATCCTAACGTAATAAATATTATATTAAAAGATTGATGATAGTTGCCAACACGAACAAATACAACTGTCTAGAATTCATCGGACGACCGTTCAATGGAGATAGAAGACATCATTTGCAAGAAAAGATCTATAAAAGGCAGTAGAGTACACAATTCAAAGGATTCCCTACTTTCCATTTACCTACATGCTATCATAATATTGGGTGAGGGTGTTAGCTAGTGTTGTCATGTTTCCCTTGGCTAGTGTTGTCAGGTTTTCCTTTTTATTATTTATTTCTCTTATTTTTTTAATCTAATCTTTGTGAGATAATGAAGATTGCCAGAATTTCCACTCTTCACTATTCCCATGTATTAATGATGTGATAATTTTGTAGGATTTTACTTAGAGTTGTATTCATAGATTGAAGCAATAAAAGAACGCTTGAACACTCATTTACCAGTCTTAATTCTTTCATGTTCTGTAACATTTCATTTCTTCTTCACAACGTTTATTTTTATTTGTTTTTTATTTTTTTATTAAAAATTTTACTACACAGGTATTTTGTAATCAATTTGTACATAAATAAAAAAATTTTACTACACAGGTATTTTGTAATCAATTTGTACATAAATATTTATTTTTAGTGTTTCTTTAAATTTAATTTTTAGGGCCAAGTTCTTTTAATATTTATTCAATTTATAGTTGTTTTAAATTCAAGATTGGATTTGGATGCAATGGATCTTACTGTTTAATTGTTGCCTCACCAACATCAATAAGAAACTTATTAATTGTATTTAATTTCACATTTTGTTCACTTAATAAGATTTCTTACTTTCATTAAACAAATACATATACAATAATTTAAGTAAATATTTAAAATTTTTATTAAGAAAGTCATGTGTGTGGCCTAATGATAAAGTTATTAGTCATGGAACTCGGAGATCACAATTTCAAACCCTAATATGTTCATTTTTCTCAACTAAAATTATATTCATCAAGGGGCCAATTAATTATTTGTGGTTTATTTTTATTTTTATTTTTTTGTATGTTTAGACTAAAACTAATCTTTCCATTTTTTCTCCTTCCATCCCACCCACAGGTTTCGAACCGGTGACCTTGCAAATAGAGTGCCTTAAGAGTGCACCCCATCATCGACTACTCTACACCACATGGGCTAGTTTATTATTGGCTATGGAAATTGACATTAGCATTAGAAAACACAAATGGCAATAAATGAAAATTAATATAAGAAACAAATAAAAATAGGATAAAAAGAAAATGAAGAGACAAGAATATAAAAGCAAGGGAAAATGAAGAAAAAAGGCTCAGAAAAAGAAAAGAAAAAGGGAGAGAACACACACACACACATACACACTTAGGAATTCTAGCATTCACTTAGATAAGAGGAGAGAAAGAGAGAAAAATCACTTAGACACAAGGAAGACACAAGAAAGCAAGTAAGGAAAAAGCAAGGGAGTGCAAGAGGAAGATTGGACAGCAGTAAGCAAGGGCAAAAATCAGCCAAAGAAAGAGCAATCAACAAGAATATATTTTGGGTAACAAGTTGCAACTTTTGTTATCTTGTTGGGATGTGAATGCATGGTTCATGCATTTGGTTTATTGGTCATTTTTATGTCCTTGGCATGGGATTTGATTGGATTGAAAATGGTGTACAACCTTGCCTTTTCCATTTCCTGAATAGCCATGGTATAGTGGGTTTTCATTTTGGTTGAGTTTTGGATTACCAGTGGATTTAGATCTGGTTGAGGTGGTCTCAGGAAAATCCTAATGGTTGAGGGTGGAGATGGTTTTCTCTGGGAATCTCTTAATAAGTGGGTGGAGACAAGAAAAATTCTCTAAGCATGGTGAATAAATCTTTCAATTTCTATAATTTGTTGAAAAAAATTAGCAAGAAAGTCCCAATTTGACTTTAGCATTAGTCAAATTGAGTAAATTGAATTTCCACATCATCATAACAACTTGGAGTTAGTTAAATAGTGTGACATGGCTCTTGTCACTTAGGTAGCTTAGTAAATTCGAGTTAGAGGGCTTGGAGTTCAGTTATCTATGTGTGATTGCTAAATTTTAGTAATCCAGTTCAGTTATTTTCAGTTGCATTCAGTTAATTGACCTCTAACTACTGATAGAGTCAATTGAAGGTCCGTTGTGCAATGGAACATTGGTATAACTCATAGATCTTTCAGTTAACTAATCAATCAACCCAAAATAGCTAGTGCATGCAGAGAATTTGAGTTCCTTAAATGAAGTGGAGATGACAAGGCAATGTAACATCAAATGTAGACTAGTCTTGAGTGTACAGGCGTTGCATGCAATCAATGATCAATCCTTGGAAGTTGCACAATAAATTTGGAGGAAATTCCTAAAGAATAGGGGCTAATTTCATTAGGATTTGTGCAAGGAAATAGGACGCTTGATGACCAAATAATTGGCTAAGCTTTGACCAGAGTTTGTAATTGAGCAAGATAACAATTATTCTTTTGCAGGTTGAGCTTAAAGCTGGAGCTAGCAATTGTAATAGTTTCTCTATTCAATTTATTAATGCATGTATGCTTGAGGGTTTCTTCTCAGTTGGGTTCCCATATAAATCATTATATATTTTTGGTTTTTCTTATTGCATGTCTATGCATGTTGTTCTAAATTATGAATTTCATTCTACAGATCAGTAAAGTAGAATTGTGTCTCATGATTTTCAATTATAATACTTGAGAAGTTGAAATTTCTATAAAATTTATACATGGTATTAGAGCCCTAAATTCACATCAGAACCAATATTTTGAACTTATCTCTCAATAATTTCATTTTTGCAGCTCAGTATAACATTTTTTTCTTCAGGATCAGTAGAATTTATTTCAACAGACTAAGATTGGAGTATGCCCTGGAGGGTAGCTCAAATTTCATAGCCTGTAAGGATCAAATGGAAGTTGTGCTCAATGAAAATGGTGTGTTAGAATATATTAAAACTGATATTGCAAAACCCCAGCAGTCGAATGCACAACAACTAGCCCAATAGAAGAAGGATGTTGCAAAGGCTAGGAGAATTCTTCTAGATGGTGTGAGGGACCATGTGGCCTCAAATCCCCATGACGCCATTTTCAATGTGGAAGATAATGACTGATCTATTCAAAAATAACGATCACCATAGAAAATTAGCCCTCAAAGAAAAACTTTGAAACATAAAGATGTGGAAGAATAATACTATCTCGTTGTATCTCTCCAGATTTACACAAGTTAGAAATGAGATTGGAGGGGTGGGGTGAATGTTGCAGAAGTTGACCTGGTGATCCTAGCTCTTCTAGGACTTCCAAAATCCTGGCACAAATACTAGGACTTTGTGAATGGAAGGGAAAAATTATCGAATTCAGAAAGGTTATGGTTTGATTTGGTTCAAGAAGAGCTCAGGAGAAATACCAGAGATGGAACTTCATCTAGAGCATAGGATGAAAGGAATTTTTACTTGGTTGGAAAAGGGAAGAAGGGAAAACGGAATAAGAACCAGATCAATCTTGAATCCAGCCAAAATAATGGAAAGAATAAAGACTTGACCAAGATCAATTGCTTCCACTTCCACGATTTCAAGCACTATGCAACAAAATGTTCGCACAAGAAGTCTACCAAGAATTTTGCAGAAGGAGCAGCATGTGAAGGATTGGCTTCACAATTCGAATTATATTTTACCCTAATAGCATGCATGACCAACACTGTTATGGGTAGTGTGTGGTACCTTGATTCTGGCGCCTCGTTCCATATGACATGGTCTAAGGATTTTTTCATTAGCATGGAGGAGAAGTACCTTTAGAAGCATATCAAAATGGGGGATGATGGGAGGTACAATGATACAAGAATTGGTATTATCACTTTTGAGAGGGATAAAGCTTCTCCTCTTCGCCTCAAAGCTATTATGTTTGTACTTGGGATGAAAAAGAACTTGATATCTATAGTAGTTTTGGAGGATCGTGGCTATGATGCTATTCTCAGTAAAGGGAAAGCCTATTTGAGACACATAGCTACCGGGAAATTGAATCATATTAGGCTTCGAGTGAATAACCAATACAAATTTGAGGTGGGGGATTGCGTTGCATTGAGCAATAAGGTTGGTAATGTGTAGAGTAGAGATGTTGGAAAACTCTAGAACATGAGATTGGGTCATCTACACCATGGTGCCTTAAAGATAACATATCAAATTACCAACAACCTCCCTAAAGGCTCCCTTCACTAGCAGGATATCTACAAGGGTTGCACATTGGGGAAAAATTTTAAATCCACTTTCCATGACTGAGAGAGAAGTGCAGGTGAAATCTTGGAGCGTTTCCACTTTGATGTTTGTGAACCCTTTTTTATAGCTTCCAATGTTATTTTTATTGATGATTTCTCTATAAAATGTTGGATCTTCTTCATGCGGGAGAAGGATGAAGTTTTTTCCAAATTTGTTGAGTTCAAGGCATTAGTTGAGAAGGAGACTAGGAAGAAGGTGAAGGCTCTCAGGAGAAACAATGGAGGTGAATTTGTTTCGCAAGCTGTTACACAAAATTTTGTCACTGTCCCTGCATTCCCTATTTCAAATACTAGAGGACTATCAAAGTGACCCTCGTGTACTGTCACACATCATGATGAATGTCATTGCATCCCTTAACATGCCAGGAACAAAATATTTGTGAATCATTCCTGAAGTAGACCCTTAAAAACATGTGATTTTGGGTCAGCGTTGTTGTATGGTTATGTCTTCGCACCGATGGCCATATTTTCACTAGGCCCCACACCATGGTCACTGTGTCTCAGAATATCCCCTGCGCCGAGCTACTTTTGGAAGGTTTTTTAATATGGAAACGAAGCTTCTAATATCTAACAGCTTCATGAGCGAAATCATGGAAGTTTTTTTGACTAGATGTGGTCGAGTTTCTCCCTTTGGCCTTCTAGTTCCTAAAAATATGAAACTTCCCAAAGGGATAGACCTTTCTTCCACCATAAGTGGATCCCAAAGCTATTCCTCCACTCCTATAAATTCCTCTTCATCCCATTGATTCTACTAGCCAGACATAGCTAGAATAGACCAAGAGCTGACAACAGAGAATAGTCCATAGTTGTGAGAGAGAGTTTGAGCCTTTCGCCTCTTTGCATTGAATCAAAAAATGAATTATTTGAGACCTGCTCAACTAAACCCATTAAAGGAGGTCTATAGCATCAAGGCACATGTTGTAAACTCCCTTTTATATATCAATATGACATGACTGATTTCTAGTTCCATATTTGTCTATGTTAATGTTCAAAGTTTCTGACTCTCCTTGACTAGTTGGATAGTCTCTAGTTACAATAAGTTCAATCCCACCCACCTATTGATTTATTAAGTAAGTTGATACAATTGTTATTTGGAAAGGGCAACGTTCGGCAGGATGCTAAATTGAGGGCCTTTAGAAACTCAACTGACTACAGGAGGGGTGGGTCCTACAGAAGCTACAACTACTATGGATTATGCACTAATCATTCTTCAGGTCATTCCTCAACTTGCTTTATTTCTTCAGTACCATACACAGTGTTGTTCAATATTTAACATAAGATATTGGTTTATTAAATGTTGATAAGTCATTGCACCGAACATTATATCAAATGGTGAAATGGTTGAAGAGTGGGTCGAAGTGAAACAAGGTAAGAGAAGTCACGTGCCTAAAAGCTAGAGGCGGAAGTAATACGAAAGGGCCGAGGTATAAAATAAGAAAGGGTAGCGGAAATACCAAAAGTGAAATTATGTGGTACGAAGAGTGCACAACAAATATATTAAAATAATTTGCCACTTTACGAATATGCGTACAAGGGAATGCTGCAGTTGGGAATTTCCGTGGGGGTCGAGCAGCGAGAGAGGGAAGAGACCCATACCCCCATGGAGTTGCAATAGGGTGACGTGGCGAAACGCAATGTGGGCCCTTACAACTGATAGGTTATGTATTTAATTCACTTTTGGGGATGATATGTTTCAGGAATCATATGGCGCATGCGGCAAAGAGGTAAGGTAAGTCCTAGATGATCTAGTACTGAGGCCCGTACCAGTATTAAACCCGGCACACGGTGTTCACCTGTCCCCAACTAATGCTCAATCCCTACACACCATGTGCCCCACTGTCAGTGTCCTTACGACACTTACCCTTCTTATTTCACCTCCACCCCTTTTTGCCTCAGAATTACCAGTCTTAGACAGCAGTTTCCCGTATTTTACTGCGGTAAAAGTCTAAGGTCTTCCAGTTATGGTATATACCAAGCAGGAACAAGTACCAGGTCTACCCAGTAATCACCAGACTACCCTCTGCATCGCTTTCCCAAGAAAATTTACCTACTGTGCAGGTACTCCGTCCCTTACATTCCCTCTGTTTTCCTTTCGTTTTTCTTTTCAGATTTCATATGTCAGTCATGGGAAGGGGCACACCCAAGAAAAACGAACCAGAGACTCCCCAGGTCCAAGAAACCAGAAATTCGCCTGGGTTCGAGCCTTTCATCAACTAGTAAGCTCGAATCTGCGATCACCAGTACCCTTTCCCCATTAGCAGTATAAGGCCTGAGATTTTTTCGCGTCATGTCCATAATAGGGATTGATTTCGGGTGATTGTATCAGGTTTCTACCATCATATTACCCCCCGAGTCTTCCCGGTGGTCGAGTTTATCTACTGGCCTAGAGACGCCTATGATGAAAACTGAGGCACGTTTACCACCCCTAAGGGGAACGAGATTTTCTCCCTTTCGTCCGACATCATCAAGCAAGCCCTCCGTTTTCCCACCAGCGCCAACTACACTGCTTTCAGCGAAGAAGCTTTAACTTCCCAGTTTACTAAATTTCCATGGGAGCATCAAAAGAGCTTCATTGCTTCTATTACCAGCAGCCAAGCTACTACCCTTCTCGGTGCGGAACTCCTCCCATTAAACCTATTTAAGGAAAAAGTGCAACCCATCCTCACTCTCATTGTGGGTCTTTTAGGTGTAGGCGGGTTGGGGGAAACTTCCAAAGTATGTGTTTTCTTTCTGTGGTTAATGTCTCAGAAGGGGGTCGTCCTGGATATCCCGGGTTACTTATCTGCCAACATTCACACCCAGTTCCAAGAGCTTTCAGAAACCAGTCATTTTTTTTTCTGTTCAATAGTGTTCTATCTTCTCTTGTATCAGCATGCCGATAATTTCAAGCCTTTGGGCTTGGATAGGGTATACGAGGTCAATTCTCAACCTCGACCTGTTTTTGACTGGAACTTTGCAGTGCGCCAATTGCCAAAAGGGGTGGGTTATTCAAGTTTCCTAAACAATTTCATGTCCATCGCTTACACCATCATTCATGATTCGCCATCGCCTAGGGATTTTCCTGAAATGAAGAACTAGCTGCAAGCTGGTAAAACCCAAAGCACCGGGGATTGGTATCTCTCTGATAATTATACTTAAATTTGGGTTTATGGAGCCGAAGTCGCCCCTTACCTGCTACCTGTGTTTCCCGCTCGACGAGTTTATGCTCTAGAGTATATTCGGCAAGCCCTCAAAGCTGACCAGCTCCACTTTGTCCCTGCTAAGAAGGGTTACATACTGAGGCTTCCTACCCATATCGGCCCGTTCGTCGTAAATTCAAGACTCACCCTTCCCATTGTCGAGAAGCTGTTGTAGGGCATGGACCTAAGACAGGGGAAGACTTGGGCCTATGATCCTCGGGAGATCATTTCAAACAGAAGAAAGAGGAACCGGTCCACCCCTTATGTGCATGAACCAAGACCGTTTATAGAGTGGAAGGCTAACTTGGAAATGTGGCCTTTGGTTTTGCAGATGGAGACAGATTTATCTACCACACGGGAAGAAGAAGGCATCAATAAAGGCCAAGAAGGAGAAGTGGGTCCTTCAGGAGCAGGTTCTCCCACTCGTAAAAAGCAGAAAACAGTCTCAAGTGAAGCCGAAGTTATAGGGGAAGAACAGCTGCTTGAACCTTTCATACCATATGCACCACTTGACAGCAGCAAGGCCAGAATCAAAGTGTTAAGAGACAACACCACCTCCTCCGACTTAACTGAGGTTTCACAGGCCATGGGAAACTATACTTCACTAGTGGCAGCCGAAAGGATCAAGAAGAACAGAATAATCAGAGATAAGTACAAAGCTGAGCTGGAGGGGTATGTAGAAAAATATCACACCAGGATTTCCGCCACCATGAATGTGGATATTGAAAACATGGTGTTGTCTATGGCTGAAGCCCTTTTGGACCTAGATACAGGTTCCACTAGCTATCGGGTACTCCAGCATGCAATTGACATGACTAAGGTGCCAGCAACTGATATGTGTAACCTGTTTCAGGTTGTAGGTGATATGCTAAAGGACGAGGTAATGCGGGTTACCATTGCCCTGAGAAAACTCGAGAAAAAGCATGAACAGGTGAGGATTACCCTGAAGAATGAGTAGGCAAGTACCCGCGCCCAGGAAAATCAAATACGTGGTCTCCGGGATCAAATCAAAGGGAAAGAGACTGGGGAAGCAAACCCACAGGGATTTTTAATAGACCAATTGCAGAAGGAAGCTGCCTCATTCAAAAGCAAAGCCCACATGTCGGCCTCCCAGCATGTGCAGACAACCAAGTTGGCACAAGTAGAGAAAGAAAAAAAAGGAATTGGCTGGCACATTGTCAAAAGAAAGAGAAGAGAAGGAGAAATTGGCAGGAACAATCGCTACCCTCCAGAGTAGGTTGTCAAAGCCACAGAACAATTGGGACACGCACAGCTGCGCACCTGCTACAACACCACCTGAGACGAGTTCACTTTCAGAGAAGCTGGACGCAGCGAAAGCTGCAAATGATACACTGGAGAAGCAAGCTTCCACTGCAAGGCAAAGGATCACAGATTTGGAAAAATCCCTGTCAGAGAATACTAGAAGAACAGAAGCATTGCAGAAAGAGATAGAACACGAAAAGAAAATAAGGGCCGACTAGCAAAAGACCATAAATGATCTCAACGCACGCGTAAAAGGTAACCTCACTCTCAGGGATGGTAGAAAGATTATTTGGTCCGAGATCATTTCAGCCATAACAGAGCAATGAGAGTTTCTGAAATTCATCAAGGAGATGAAATCCTCAGTACTCTATCTCAGGAGACGATTTCAGGAAGGGGATCTCGATTTGGTCAACAAAGCTCAGCGTGCCAGGGAGTATGTGTCATTCTTGAAAGGGCTGAGGGCTAAAGAAGCCAAGCAACATGGCATAGTCAGCCGGCATAAGGAAGCCTTGGAATGCCAGAAAATCATTGATAAGGAATCGGCTCGCATCGTGGCTTCGAAGGCCTTACAGCAGTTGGTATATAGCGTGGACCGGTTTGATGCGGGTTGGACCAAGATTATGACGACAGGGCTTCCCACGTGCTAGGATTCCACCACCCCTTCCATGCTGTGACCATTACTGGAATATGAAGCATGCCTAAAGCAAGAAAGGGACCGAACAGATGTCTTGTCAGACAAAACCACCCAGCTCAAAGCCGAAACCATGGTTGCATCACTCCACCCAGATTTTTCCCTCCACTTATTAAAACATAAAGTTCCTACCGAGGCAAACCCAAGTGATCTCACCGAGGCCTTCATCAGGGTAGAAGGATTTACAGCGATGCCTGAGCCTGTCGTGGACAGTCAGCAGAGGTGCACCCAGTTTGTCAGCCAAATTTCCAGTTCATCCGCAAACGTGCTGCCACCAGTATCAGCAACAACCTCGACCCCGTCTCACAAATGATGCATTGTTATTTCATGATTCGGCCCTCGCGGCCTTTTTACTTTGGTTTACCTTAGTTAGTCTTTTTCAAGTTTTAGGTGGAATTTATTTCTCACCACATCAATTTACTTTTATTTAGATTGTTATACAATTTTGGTTTTAAATGGTCGAGCGCCTAACAGCAAAGGATGAGAGGTTTTTATTCCTCATCATGATTTTTGTTGCTTTGACAAGGACTTCTAACAAATTCCTAGCATGCGAGGAAGATATTTTCCTAAAATATCTTCTCTCCCATGTATAGAGGTTCCTATATAAACAAGAACAGCAGAGAACGTCGGGTTCCAGATTTTATTAGAAAAACTATGCTGTAAGACGATTTTGTATGCATTTTTTTTTAACTCTTGCATGAAGATTCAGAGCCCGTTGGGTTTCAATGAAGAGAAGTTTTATTTGTAAGGAAGATTCCAGTCTATGATATTTAATAGAACGTTACTTCGCCTTTATGTGTTAATCAATTGTTCCTCTTATCTCATTCGTTTCTCCTGTATCATGTTTTGGAATGCGAGCAGCTCATTGATTTTAATGTGAACTTATCCAAGTTGATACTTATGTTGGAATCAATCTAGCGCTTTAAATATGGCTCATGCATGATATATTGTTCCACTCTCACTGCACCCATACTTCTACTATATTGGCTTCGATGTGATGTTATTTTGGAATACACTATTATTGTGAATGGATTCTTAAATAGATAAGCCGATTACATGGTGATATGTGTGTCCGGATATTATCTATGCGACGGTTGATATTTTCTTATTCTTTCTTACATAGTGAACATCTGCAGATTATTCATTTCTGTTAAAGTATTGTGGAACTGTCCCTCTTTACCGTGAACTGTCTTTGAGTTGTCTGATGCCTTTGCGTAAGAGTTTTACACTTTGTCTCTGCAATATATCTTTTGCGCGTCAAAATTCTGAAAATTTTGGTCCCATTCAAAGCTGAACTTCCTGTTTATAAATGAAAAGAATGAGAGCTCCGTCCTGTTTAGTTTTCCCTATTATATTACATTACTTTTGCTCTCTGTTGTTTAACATTTCCTAGGCACTGGTCTTTCACAACTCAAGGCTGTCTCTAGGATCGACAACATCTTTTTGGTGCCGTTTCTGGGGACGAAGTTGATGAAAAAATTGAAATCCCTGGGCCTCGACAAAAACCTATTTCACCCTTCAATTAGGTGAGCATGGAGAGTTGAGAGCTGTATATCCCTCACCTTGGCGACTCCACATTTGTTTTCCAGAAAAATCTAATTGCAGTCTTGGCTCCTCGGAAGCCACACCTTAGGTTAGATACGTCTCAGCGAAAGACACCCTCTGTGTCTGACCCAGAGAGAATTTTACATAGAAGAGGTTGGAAGGAGAGACGATTTTTTCATACTCAGATCCCACAATTCTCTCTAGAAGACTTTCCTTCTTCCTCTTCTCAGGTTGCCCAATTGCAAGATTCTGACTCCGCTCTGGGTGAAACCGGTTATTACTCAGACTGTTTACCCCTGGCAAACATCCAAGTTAAGGACGAGGCCGAGTCAATAGACATCACTCGTTATACATTTCACCCTACTCCATAGGTTGAAGAAGTTAAAGAGGACATGGAAATATCTGTTGTTAATACTCCACCCTTGTCTCCGTCCTCTCAAGCTGTTGTTCACTATATTCCTATCATCATCCACACCACACTTCCACCTACTCCCCCAGTTACTCACCAAGCCCTCTTGTTACCTCCACCTCCTCCTCCAATGGCCAACGTTTCAAATTTCTTTCTAAATAAATATGCTCCCCTGGCATTACCTCAAGCTCTAAATGATATGCCGCAAGACTATCTGAAGATTCTGCCCCATTTTAATGGAGAAAATGAGATTGATGCTCAAAAACACCTTGAGGTATTTTGTGCTTTTGCAGAAAACTTTAATGTGGAACATCTAGACACAGTCCTCAAACTATTTGTGCAATCCCTTAATGGTGAAGCCTGAGAATGGTTCAAGATGTTGGGAGACCATTCTGTAAATACATGGGAAGTAATGGAAGAAACTTTCCTCAAAAAATGGGGAGAGAAGAAAGACCACAGACACTGTCTTACTGAGTTTAATACGCTCAAGAAAATACACAATGAAGGAGGGGCCGAATTTATTAAGAGATTTAATAAGTTGTACCTGAGTCTTCCCACAGAAATGAAACCGCACCAGACCGCTACCATGGTTGTGTTTGTTGCAGCTTTTGACTCAGAATTTGGCTTCTCTCTGAGAGAAAGAAAGCCAGCCATGCTGGATGATGCTCCGACTGATGCACTGGAGCTTGAGGCTAACTTTTCCTCCACTGGTAAATCTAAAATAAGATCTGAACAAGATACGAGAAGAAGAGGAAAGGAGGAGGTATCCACCTCGAGCCAAGATAGAGATTCAGCTAATGACAAGATTGAGGAGATGAACAAGATGATCAAAAACCTCTCAAGTAAATTGGTGAAACTTGAAATGGAGGCAAAGAACTCATCCTCCAAGAATTTACAAAATGCTCCAAACAGAGGATTTAATCCTGAATACAGAAATCCACCATTACAGATACTGCAGAGGGGACAGAAGGAGCAGCAAGAACAGGTACCGCATCCTCTATACTTGGAGGGGCAAGTAGAGGGTTCTACTGAAGACACTGCTTGTGAGAAAGAGGAGGCATGCCTTGTCTTCTCAAACAGTAATGAATCAAATGTCCTGTATATGGAAGCGACGAAGTGGAGTTGCAAGCACACTCAGAAGTGAAAGCTAATGAGGATACCGAAGATCCCGAGATTGATGACTACTGCAAACAGTTCGTTGATTTCATGCAAGCCCAGTTCAATAGAAGATATGACCTCAGGTCCTCTAGAAAGCGAACCCGTACTCAGGATCAAGAGGAAGACACACCTCAAGAAGAGGCACCTACACAGAAGGAGGTCACTCCTTAAAAACCCCCGGAAAAAGGTAAGAGGCCTCTTAACCAATCTTTACAGTCTGCTGATCAAATTCCTTCATTTTTGCAAGGGCATGCACCTCCTAATGTCAAACCAACCTTAAAAGAAGTCAAAAATTCCCCTCAGAAAGCAGACTCTAAAGATAAAGAACTAAAAGAGGCGCCAATAGATAAGTCTTCCTCTACTTTCAACTTACAAAAGGAGCTTGAGAAGGTAAAAATCCCAGTCCCCTTGACTGAGTTGCTAAAAAAACCTGCATATCAGTCCTAGGTCACGTCCTTTATGCTCCCTCCTGAGATAATAAACATTCCAGATAGCCTGAATCTTCAGGAATAAAGGCCTATGGTTGTTTTCGGCCGGCATGTGGAAGAATTAGATGCTGCCACTCCCCCATTTTATGTGTCTTTAGTAATACATGACCTGCTGCTGCACAACTGCATGTTAGATTCAGGAGCCTCTCATAATATTTTACCCCTCTTAGTCATGGAGAAACTAGGACTACAGATCACCCACCCATACAAAGACCTTTACTCATTCGACTCCAAAAGAGTTAAGTGCATGGGCATGATAAAACACTTGGTGGTTAACCTGGCCCAAATCCCAGCAAAAAGTGTAGTGATGGATATAGTGGTGGTCGACATCCCAGCTCACTTTGGCATGTTACTGTCAAGATCATGGGGGACCAAAATCGGGGGATCGATTAAGCTGGACCTGACCTATGCCACTATCCCTGTGTTTGGTGGCCAAGAGAGGAGGTTGTACCGGGAAACCAGATTTGTCAAGACAGTTACTAAGGTAGATGATTCAGTTAATTCTCTGGTTTATAGCAGGGAGGGGGATTTCTCATGTTTAATGTTGGAGGAAGATCAGGAGTACGCACATTAACCATCATTTTGCCAGATTAAGACAGAACAGTTCATAGAAAGCCCTGAATTAGAAATCTGGACGCTTCACTTTGATGGAGCCAACTCTAGGGAAGGAAATGGAGCCGGGGTGTTATTGATTTCGCCTGCAGGAATATGGGTGCCTCTATATTTCAAGCTGGAGTATGAAGCCACAAATAATGTGGCCAAATATGAAGCACTCCTACTGGGGTTGCAGACAGCCAGGAGTATGAACATACAAAGTTTAAAAGTTCTGGGAGATTCAGAACTAGTAGTCAGGCAGGTGAGAAATTAGTGCCAAGATAAACATCCTAGGCTGAGGGCCTATAGGAACAAAGTTTGGGATCTGGTGGAGAAATTCTTCTTGGAATTTAATATCTAGTTCATGCCCTGAGAGCAAAATAGAATGGCAGACTCTTTAGAAGTGGCTGCTAGTACCTTTCAGCCACCTCAGAACCCTCTATTGAGATATGAGATTGAGGTGTGTTATAGGCCATCTATCCCAGACAACATCAAGCACTGGAAAGTGTTCGAATATGATGATAAAGTCAAGATATTCTTGGAAATAGTTGGGGAATTCTCCAACATAGAGATTGACATCTGCGAAGAAATGGAGACTGAAGATGCTTCTGGAGAGAAGTGGGAAGAAAAGGTAGCTGGTCATAAATTTCCGCAGCTGAAATGGAATTTCATTCCCCAAGGATTAGTACCTTTAGAAAGGCTGTTTAACAAGAATGATGTTCCATTACAGCCAAACAAATTTGTAGAGGAGAACCAGGTGGAGGATCTAAATCTAGGCATAGAGGCTGACCCTAAAATCGTGAAGCTGTCCAAGAAGGTCCCGGAAGAATATGAACAGCTATATCAGAAGTTATTCCAATCCTATAAAGATGTTTTTTCCTGGTCTTATCAAGATCTAAAAACCTTCAATGTCAGCATTATGTAGCATAAGATTCCACTGAAGGGAGATGAAAAACCACACAAGCAAAAGCTTAGGCAGATAAATCCCCTATTGCTACCTTCTATTGAAAAAGAAATTAAGAAACTGCTAAAGGCTAAAATCATTGTACCATTGAGGTATTCTAAGTGGGTAGAAAATTTAGTCCCTGTATGGAAGAAGAATGGAGAAATAAGACTATGTGTTGATTTTAGGAACCTGAACAGGGCATCATTTAAAGATAATTACCCACTGCCCAAGATGGATCACATATTGCAGAAAGTAGTAGGGGCTTCCCGGATGTCAACGATGGATGGGTTCTCTGGGTATAATCAGGTGGCTGTGTTGCCAGAAGATCAAAATAAGACGGCCTTCACCACTCCATGGGGGACGTTTATGTATGCTAGAACGCCTTTTGGGCTGATTAACGCAGGGGCCACTTTTCAAAGGGCCATGGATATTGCTTTTATTGGAGAGCAGGACCAGTTCGTGGTGGTATACCAGGATGACATTATTTTGTTTTAAAAGGATGATGCAGAGCACATAGAACACCTACACAGAACCTTTGAGAAGTGTAGGAAGTATGTCCTCTCCCTTAACCCACAGAAGTCTTTGTTTGCACTGGAAGAGGGCAAGCTCTTGGGACACATTATGACCAAAGATGGAGTAAAGATAGATCCCAAAAGAGTGGAAGTCATAAATAGAATTGCCTTGCCCAGAAACAAAAAATAATTTCAGGTGTTCCTAGGACGTATAAAATTCCTAAGGAGGTTCATCCCTAATTATGCTGAGATAGTTAGGCACATAACTGATATGCTAAAGAAGAATAATGAGGTGAAATGGTCACCAGAGTCAAGAGAAGCCTTTGCCAGAATTAAAAATGCATTTGCTGAAGCCCCTGTGTTAGCCGGGCCAGATTATGCCAAACCGTTTATGATCTTCTCCTTTGCATCCCCTCATACAGTAGCTGGAGTTTTGCTGCAGAAAAATGAAGAGGGTTAGGAACAGCCTATCACCTTTTTCAGTCAGGTGCTTCGAGGTGCTAAACTAAAATATAACATATTGGAGAAGCAAGCGTACGCTCTAGTGAAATCCCTCAAAGCTTTCTGTATGTACGTTTTGCAGTCCCATGTCACTGCATTTGTTCCTACAGCAGCTGTTAAAGACATTCTTATCCAGGGGGACAGTGAAGGGAAAAGAGGAAAATGGATAGCAAAAATACAAGAATATGAGTTAGATATCCATCCTACCAAATTAATCAAGGGGCAAGGTTTAGCCAAGATCCTGTCTGAATCAAATTGTCAGGCCTTGGGTATCAATTTGTCTATGACAGCAAACGAAGATTCTGGGGCGAAGGAGGAAGCACAAAGAATAGAAATAGCCTCCCAGAAGATACATATGAAGTACCTTATCAGCCCATGGTACGAAGAGATGGTAGACTACCTTCTAACCCTCAGTTTCCTGCCCAGTTGTGACAAAACTAAGTACAGATCACTGAGGTTGAGGTCGCAAAAGTATGTCATTGCGAACGGTCGGTTGTATTGGTGAGACCCCTCTGGTATCTTACTCCTGTGCCTTACAGAAGAAGAGGTGGAGAGTATAATGGCTGAGTTTCACGAAGGAATCAGTGGAGGCCATTACAGTTGGAGGGCTACTGCTCACAAGATTCTGAAGGCTGGTTTTTTCTGGCCTAAACTATTTGGAGATGTGTTCACTCGAGCTAGAGCCTGCGAGAAGTGCCAAAGGTTTACAGAGAGACAGAAGCTCGCGCCTCTCCCCATGATACCTATCCAGGTAGATGAGTCATTCCAGAAATGGGGAATCGACTTCATCAGAGAAATACATCCTCCATCCAGCAGCCAGCATAAGTGGATATTAACCGCCACACAGTATTTCACAAAGTGGGTGGAAGCTATACCTGCTAGGAATGCAACAGACACTGTGGCAATGAAATTCTTGGAAGAAAACATCATATCCAGATTCGGTTGTCCTGCTAAGATAGTAACTGACAACACACAAGCCTTCAAATCCACAAAATTTGTCAGCCTTTGCCAGCAGTATAATATTGCACCGGGTCACTCTACAGCTTACTACCCCCAAGGGAACGGCCTCGTAGAGTCCTCAAATAAAACTCTGGTCCAAGCACTAAAGAAGACTATCAACGAGAATCAGAATAATTGGGATTCCCAGCTGAAATTTTCTCTATGGGCAAACCGAATTACTAGCAAGAGGGCAACAGGGAGGTCCCCATACAAACTAGTTTATGGGAGAGCAGCAGTTTTTCCTGTGCAGTTGGCTTTACCGGTAGCTCGGTTCATGCAAGAAAATCAAGACGAGCCTGACGATGTAACTAGGAGGATTAATCAGTTGGTGGAGCTAGAAGAAACACGAAATCAGGTGAGCCAGAAGCTAATTGAGTATCAGGAGAAAATGAAGGATCTTTCTGACCAACATGCCAAAGACAGAAAGTTACAGGTGGGAGATCTGGTGCTCAGATGGGACATTCGAAGCACAGATAAAGGGAAACACAGAAAATTCGATCCCCTCTGGTTTGGCCCTTTTAAAATTATAGAACAAGGTGGCAAAAATACTTTTAGGTTGGAAAATTTGTAGGGGGATTTGCTGGACGCCCCTATTAATGGTCAATTCCTCAAGCCTTATTTCCAGTACTGATCTGGGCCGAGAAAGCCTGATGTATCATATTGTATATTATTTCCTGTTTTAAGCGTTGTTTGAATAATGTGTGTTTGTTGATGAATCATGAAGAAGAGGTAAAAAGTCGAAAGGGATGTGGAATGGCATTCACAGAAGACAAACAGCTGGTCTACGTAGTTCTCGACACATTCAAGGATGAACGTGTCATCCCCAGGTGGAGCCAATGTTGTTCAATATTTAACATAAGACATTGGTTTATTAAATTTTGATAAGTCATTGCACCGAACATTATATCAAATGGTGAAATGTTTGAAGAGTGGGTCGAAGTGAAACAAGGTAAGAGAAGTCACGTGCCTAAAAGCTAGAGGCAGAAATAATACGAAAGGGCCGAGGTATAAAGTAAAAAAGGGTAGCGGAAATACCAAAAGTGAAATTATGTGGTACGAAGAGTGCGCAACAAATATATTAAAAGAATTTTCCACTTTACGAATATGCGTACAAGGGAATGCTGCAGTTGGGAATTTCCGCGGGGTCAAGCAGCGAGAGAGGGAAGAGACCCATACCCCCGCGAAGTTGCAATAGGGTGACGTGGCAGAACGCAATGTGGGCCCTTACAACTGGTAGGTTATGTATTTAATTCACTTTTGGGGATGATATGTTTCAGGAATCATATGGCACATGCGGCAAAGAGGTAAGGTGAGTCCTAGATGAGCTGGTACTAAGGCCCGTACCAGTATTAAACCCGGCACGTGGTGTTCACCTATCCCCAACTAACGCCCAATCCCTACACGCCGCGTGCCCCACTGTCAGTGTCCTTACGACACTTACCCTGCTTGTTTCACCTCCACCCCTTTTTTCCTCAGTATTACCAATCTTAGATAGCAGTTTCCAGTATTTTACTGCGGTAAAAGTCTCAGGTCTTCCAGTTACGATATATACAAAGCGGGAAAAAGTACCAGGTCTACCCAATCATCACCAGACTACCCTCTACATCGCTTTCCCAAGAAAATTTACCTACTGTGCAGGTAATCCGTCCCTTACATTCCCTTTTTTTTCCTTTCTTTTTTCTTTTCAGATTTCATATGTCAGTCATGGGAAGGGGCACACCCAAGAAAAACGAAGCAGAGACTCCCCAGGTCCGAGAAACCAGAAACCCTCCTGGGTTCGAGCCTTTCATCGACCAGCAAGCTGGAATCTGCGATCACCAATACCCTTTCCCCATTAGCAGTATAAGGCCTGAGATTTTTTCGCGTCATGTCCATAATAGGGATCAATTCTGGGTGGTTGAATCAGGTTTCTACCATCAGATTACCCCCCCAGTCTTCCCAGTGGTCGATTTTATCTACTGGCTTAGAGACACCTACGATGAAAATCGAGGCACGTTTACCTCCCCTTAGGGGAACGATATTTTCTCCCTTTCGCCCGACATCATCAAGCAAGCCCTCTGTTTTCCCACCAGCGCCAACTACACTGATTTCAGTGAAGAAGCTTTAACTTCCCATTTTACTAAATCACCATGGGAGCATCAAAAGAGCTTCATTGCTTCTATTACCAGCAGCCAGGATACTACCCTTCCCGGTGCGGAACTCCTCCCATTAAACCTATTTAAGGAATAAGTGCAACCCATACTCGCTCTCATTGTGGGTCTTTTAGGTGTAGGCAGGTTGGGGGAAACTTTCAAAGTATGTGTTTTCTTTCTGTGGTTAATGTCTCAGAAGGGGGTCATCCTGGATATCCTGGGTTACTTATCTGCCAAAATTCACACCCATTTCCAAGAGCTTTCAGAAACCAGTCATTTTTGTTTCTGTTCAATAGTGTTCTATCTTTTCTTGTATCAGCATGCCGATAGGTTCGAGCGTTTGGGCTTGGATAGGGTATACGAGGTCAATTCTCAACCCCGACCTGTTTTTGACTGGAACTTTGCAGTGTGCAAATTGCAAAAAGGGGTGGGTTATTCAAGTTTCCTAAACAATCTCATGTCCATCGCTTACACCATCATTCATGATTCACCATCACCAATGGTTTTTCCTAAAATGAAGAACTGGCTACAAGCTGGTAAAACCCAGAGCACCGGGAATTGGTATCTCTCTGATAATTATACTGAAATTCGGGTCTATGGAGCCGAAGTCACCCCTTACCTACTACTCGTGTTTCCTGCTCGACGATTTTATGCTCTGGAGTATATTCGACAAGCCCTCAAAGCTGACCAGATCCACTTTGTCCCCGCTAAGAAGGGTTACATACTGAGGCTTCCTACCCATATCTGCTCGTTCATCATAAATTCAAGACTCGCCCTTCCCATTGTCGAGAATCTGTTGCAGGGCATGGACCTAAGACAGGGGAAGACTTGGGCCTATGATCCTCGGGAGATCATTTCAAACAGAAGAAAGAGGAACAGGTCTGCCCCTTATGTGCATGAACCAAGACCGTTTATAGAGTGGAAGGCTAACTTGGAAATTGGGCTTTGGTTTCGCAAATGGAGACAGATTTATCTACGACACGGGAAGAAGAAGGCATCAATAAAGGCTAAGAAGAAGAAGTGGGTCCTTCAGGAGTAGGTTCTCCCGCTTGTAAAAAGAAGAAAACAGTCTCAAGTGAAGCCGAAGTTATAGGGGAAGAACAGCTGCTTGAACCTTTCATACCATATGCGCCACTTGACAGCAGCAAGGCCGGAATCAAAGTGTTAAGAGACAACACCACCTCCTCCGACTTCACTGAGGTTTCACAGGCCATGGGAGACTATACTTCACTAGTGGCAGCCGAAAGGATCATGAAGAACAGGATAATCAGAGATAAGTACAAAGCTGAGCTGGAGGGGTATGTAGAAAAATATCACACCAGGATTTCCGCCACCATGAATGTGGATACTGAAAACCTGGTATTGTCTATGGCTGAAGCCCTTTTGGACCTGGATACAGGTGCCACTAGCTACCGGGTACTCCAGCATGCAATTGACATGACTAAGGTGCCAGCAACTGATATGTGTAACCTGTTTCAAGTTGTAGGTGATATGCTAAAGGACGAGGTAATGCGGGTTACCATCGCCCTGAGAAAACTCGAGAAAAATCATGAATAGGTGAGGATTACCCTGAAGAATGAGCAGGCAAGTACCCGCGCCCAGGAAAATCAAATACGTGGTCTCCGGGATCAAATCAAAGGGAAAGATACTGGGGAAGCAAACCCGCAGGGATTTTTAATAGACCAATTGCAGAAGGAAGTTGCCTCATTGAAAAGCAAAGCCCACATGCCGGCCTCCCAGCATGTGCAGACAGCCGAGTTGGCACAAGTAGAGAAAGAAAAAAAGGAATTGGCCGGCACATTGTCAAAATAAAGAGAAGAGAAGGAGAAATTGGCAGGAAAAATCGCTACCCTTCAGAGTAGGTTGTCAAAGCTACAGAACACTTGGGACACGCACAGCTGTGCGCATGCTACAACACCACTTGAGATGAGTTCACTTTCAGAGAAGCTGGACGCAGCGAAAGCTGCAAATGATATACTAGAGAAGTAGGCTTCCACTGCAAGGCAAAGGATCATGGATTTGGAAAAATCCCTGTCAGAGAATACTAGAAGAACAGAATAATTGCACAAAGAGATAGAACAAGAAAAGAAAACAAGGGCCGACCAGCAGAAGACCATAAATGATCTCAACGCACACCTAAAAGGTAACCTCACTCTCAGGGATGGTAGAAATATTATTTGGTCTGAGATCCTTTCAGCCGTAACAGAGCAATGGGAGTTTCTGAAAGTCATCGAGGAGATGAAATCCTCAGTACTCTATCTCAGGAGGCGATTTCAGGAAGGGGATCTCAATTTGGTCAACAGAGCTCAACGTGCCAGGGAGTATGTGTAATTCTTGAAAGGGCTGAGGGCTAAGGAAGCTGAGCAGCATGGCATAGTCAGTCAGCATAAGGAAGCCTTGGAATGCCAGAAAATCATTGATAAGGAATCGGCTCGTGTCAGGGCTTCGAAGGCCTTATAGCAGTTCGTATATAGCGTGGACCAGTTTGATGCGGTTTGGACTGAGATTATGATGGCAGGGCTTCCGACGTGCTGGGACTCCACCACCACTTCCATGCTACGACCATTACCAGAATATGAAGCATGCCTAAAGCAAGAAAGGGACCGGACAGATGTCCTATCAGACAAAACCACCCGGCTCAAAGTAGAAACCATGGTTGCATCACTCTGCCCAGAGTTTTCCCTCCTTCACTTGTTAAAACATAAAGTTCCTACCGAGGCAAACCCAAGTGATCTCACCGAGGCCTTCATTAGGGTAGAAGGATTTGCAGCGATGTTTGAGCCTGCCATGGACAGTCAGCAGAGGTGCACCCAGTTTGTCAGCCAAATTTCCAGTTCATCCGCAAACGTGCCGCCACTAGTATCAGCAACAGCCTCAACCCCTTCTCACAAATGATGCATTGTTATTTCATGATTCGGCCCTCGCGGCCTTTTTACTTTTGTTTACCTTATTTATTCTTTTTCAAGTTTCAGGTGGAATTTATTTTTCACCACAGCAATTTACTTTTACCTAGAATGTTATACAATTTTGGTTTTAAATGGTTGAGCGCCTAATAACAAAAGATGAGAGGTTTTTATTCCTCATCATGATTTTTGTTGCTTTGACAAGGACTTCTAACAAATTCCTAGCATGTGAGGAAGATATTTTCCCAAAATATCTTCTCGCCCATGTATGAAGGTTCCTATATAAACAAGAACAACAGAGAACGTCGGGTTCTAGATTTATTAGAAAAACTATGCTGTAAGAGGATTTTGTATGCATTTTTGTTTAACTCTTGCATGAAGATTCAGAGCCCGTTGGGTTTCAATGAAGAGAATTTTTATTTGTAAGGAAGATTCCAGTCTATGATATTTAATAGAACGTTACTTCGCCTTTATGTGTTAATCAATTGTTCATCTTATCTCATCCATTTCTCCTGTATCATGTTTTGGAATGCAAGCAGCTCATTGATTTTAATGTGAACTTATCCAAGTTGATACTTATGTTGGAATCAATCTAACGCTTTAAATATGGCTCATGCATGATATATTGTTCCACTCTCACTGCACCCATACTTCTGCTATATTGGCTTCGATGTGATGTTATTTTGGAATACACTATTATTGTGAATGGATTCTTAAATAGATAAGCCCATTACATGGTGATATGTGTGTCCGGATATTATCTATGCGACGGCTGATATTTTATTATTCTTTCTTACATAGTGAACATCTACATATTATTGATTTATTTTAAAGTATTGTGGAACTGGCCCTCTTTACCGTGAACTGTCTTTGAGTTGTCTGATGCCTTTGCGTAAGAGTTTTACACTTTGTCTCTGCAATATATCTTTTGCGCGTCAAACTTCTGAAAATTTTGGTCCCATTCAAAGCTGAACTTCCTGTTTATAAATGAAAAGAATGAGAGCTCCGTCCTGTTTAGTTGTCCCCGTTATATTACATTACTTTTTCTCTCTGCTGTTTAAGATGTCCTAGCACTGGTCTTTCACAACTCAAGGCTGTCTCTAGGATTGACAACATATTTTTGGCGCTGTTGCCGGGGACCGAATTTGATGAAAAAATTGAAATCCCTGGGCCTCAAAAAAACCCTATTTCAATCTTCAACTAGGTGAGCATGGAGAGTTGAGAGTTGTATATCCCTCACCTTGGCGACTCCACATTCATTTTTCAGAAAAATCTAATTGCAGTCCTGGCTCCTCGGAAGCCACACCTTAGGTCAGATACGTCTTAGCCAAAGACACCCTCTGTGTCTGACCCAGAGAGAATTTTACACAGAAGAGGTTGGAGGGAGAGACAAATTTTTCATACCGAGATCCCACGATTTTCCCTAGAAGACTTTCCTTCTTCCTCTTCTCAGGTTGCCCAATTGCAAGGTTCTGACTCCGCCCTGGGTGAAACCGGTTATTACTCAGACTGTTTACCCCCGGGAAACATCCAAGTTAAGGACGATGCCGAGTCAATAGACACCACCCGTTATACATTTCACCCTACTCCAGAGGTTGAATACGTTAAAGAGGTCACAGAAATATCTGCTGTTAATACTCCACCCTTGTCTCCATCCTCTCAAGCTGCTGTTCACTATATTCCTATCATCATCCATACCACACTTCCACCTACTCCCCCACTTACTCACCAAGCCCTCTTGTTACCTCCACCTCCTCCTCAAATGGCCAACATTCCGGGTTTCTTGCTAAATAAATATGCTCCCCTGGCATTACCTCCAGTTCTAAATGATATGCCACAGGACTATCTAAAAATCTTGCCCCGTTTCAATGGAGAAAGGGAGATGGATGCTCAAAAACATCTTGAAGTCTTCTGTGCTTTTGCAGAAAACTTTAATGTGGAACATCTGGACGTAGTCCTAAGACTATTTGTGCAATCCCTTGATGGTGAAGCCAGAAAATGGTTCAAGACATTGAGAGACCGTTCTGTAAATACATGGGAAGTTATGGAAGACACTTTCCTCAAAAAATGGGGAGAGAAGAAAGACCACGAACACTGTCTGACTGAGTTTAATACACTCAAGAAAAGACACAATGAAGGAGTGGCTGAGTTTATTAAGAGATTTAACAAGTTATACTTGAGCCTTTCCACAGAAATGAAACCACATCAGACTGCTGCCAAGGTAGTGTTTGTGGCAGCCTTTGACTCTGAATTCGGTATCTCCCTGAGAGAAAGGAAGCCAGCCACTCTGGATGATGCTCAGACAGACGCACTCGAGCTTGAGGCAAAATTCGCCTCCACTGGTAAATCTAAGGGGAGACCTGAGAAAGATACAAGAAGAAGGTGAAAGGAAGAGGTATCCACCTCGAGCCAAGATAGAGATTCAACAAATGATAGGATTGAGGAAATGAAAAAGATGATCAAGAATCTCTCAAGAAAATTGGTGAAACTTGAAATGGAGACCAAGAATTCATCCTCCAAGAATTTCCAAAATGCACCAAACAGAGGCTTTAACCCTCAATACAGAAAACCACCCTTGCAGATACTGCAAAGGGGACAGAAGGAGCAGCAAGATCAAGTGCCACATCCTCTATACTTGGAAGGGAAAGTAGAGGGTTCTACTGAAGACAATGCTTACGAGCAAGAGGAGGCATACCTTGCTTTCTCAAACAATGATGATGTTGAATTTCCGGTACATGGAAGTGAAGAAGTGGAGGTAACACACACAGAAGTGAAATCTAATGAAGACACCGAAGATACCGAGATTGATGACTATTGCAAGAAATTCGTTGATTTCATGCAAGCGCAGTTCAATAGAAGATATGATCTCAGGTCTTCCAGAAAAGAACCTGTACTCAGGATCAGGAGGAGGACACACCACAGGAACAGGTACCTGCACAGAAGGAGGCAACTCCTCAAAAGATCCTGGACAAAGGTAAGAGGCCCCTTAACCAATCTTTACAATCTGCTGATCAATTACCTTCATCTTCACAAGTGTCTACACCTCCTAGTGTCAAGCCCATCTTAAAAGAAGTCAAACCTTCCCCTCAGAACAAAGACTCCAAAGATAAAGAACCAAAAGAAGTGTCAGTAGATAAGTCCTCCTCTGCTTTCAGTCTACAAAGGGAGCTTGAGAAAGTGAAAATCCCAGTCCCCTTGACCGAGTTATTAAAACAACCTGCATATCAGTCCCAGGTCACTTCATTTATGCTCCCTCCAAAAGTAATAAACATTCCAGAGAGTCTTAACCTTCAGGAGGAAAGACCTATGGTTGTTTTTGGCCCACATGTCGAAGAGTTGGATGCTGCAACTCCCCCTTTTTATGTGTCTTTGGTAATACATGACTTGCTGCTGCATAACTGCATCTTAGACTCAGGAGCCTCTCATAATCTTTTACCCCTCTCGGTCATGGAGCAACTAGGACTACAGATCACCCGCCCATACAAAGACCTCTATTCATTTGACTCCAAAAGAGTTAAGTGCCTGGGCATGATAAAAGATTTAGTGGTGAACCTAGCTCAGATCCCAGCAAAAAGTGTAGTGATGGATATAGTGGTGGCGGACATTCCAACTCGCTTTGGCATGCTACTGTCAAGATCCTGGGGGACCAAAATTGGTGGATCGATTAAGCTGGACCTGACCTATGCCACTATCCCTGTGTTTGGTGGCCAAGAGAGGAGGTTGTACCGGGAAACCAGATTTGTCAAGATAGTTACTA